>PVIH01003204.1:9204-117482 GCA_004025045.1 Sigmodon hispidus | reverse complement strand
GATATGGTGTAATTTTCACATGTCACAACGTAGTCTTTGTAACTTTTTTCTCTATTTATAAAGGCAAAAGCGATTTGTTGAAAAATTTATATAAAAACTGGTTGGAGGGGGCTGGAGAGATGGCTCAGAGATTAAGAGCACTGACTGCTCTTCCAGAGGTCCTGAGTTCAATTCGCAGCATCCACATGGTGGCTCACAACCATCTATGGTGACATCTGGTGCCCTCTTCTGTATACTGTATACATAATAAATAAATAAATCTTTAAAATAAAAAAAAAAAACTGGTTGGATCTGAGACCTAGACATACCTAGGTGAGTCATAACCCAAGGTGTCACATGTGTAAATTGACTTTACCAGGACTAGTTAGAATCCAGGATTGTGTCATGATTATGTAATGGATCTGTCATAGAGGCCAGATTTCAGATATTCTGGATCAGACTACTGTGCTTCCTGCATTTGGGCTGGACACAGGGACATGTGCCTGTAATCAGCTCTTGGGTGGGATCAGGAGCTCAAGATAATTCTCCGGTTATGACATAGTGAATCTGGGCAGCCTGATTGAGTTATTTGATATCCTGTGAAAAGGGAGTAAGAAAGGGGGAAAAGAGAGGAGAAGAGAGGAAATAAAAGAACACTTGAAAGTAAGGAAAAAGCTGCTGCTGGTGGTGTAGGCCTCTAATCCCATCACTCAAGAGGCAGAAGCAGGCAAATCTCTGAGTTCAAGGCTACCTTGGTGTACAGAGCAAGTTTCACAATAACCAGAGCTACACAGAGAAATCCTATTTCAAGAACAAAAGAAAAAAAGGTAAATAAAATAAAAAAGTAAAGAAAATAGAAGAGAAGCCCTTTTGAAAGAAAAGCAGAGAGTAGCCAGAGGAACTAACTGGTTTTATTCTAGATAAGGTAGCCTGGACGTTAGTGGATAGTTGGTATCTGCTTAATAAATTGAAGCATTAACTACATAAGCAGAAAGCAGTAGAGGCTCAGTAGGAAAGAACAGTGCTGTGCCAGACAGGACAAAGCAGGGAAGAGCAAATGTGGGGACAGAAACAAAGGAGATTCTTTTTTAAAATATTTATTTTTATTTTATGTGAATTGGTGTTTTGCCTGCATGTACAACTGTGTAAGGGTGTCAGATCTTGGGATTACAGACAGGTGTTAGCTGCAATGTCAATGCTGGAAATCGAACTCAGGTCCTCCAGAAGAACAGTCAGTGCTCTTAACCGCTGAGCCATCTCTCCAGCCCCAGAGGAGATTCTTTAACAACAAATGGATGAGTGTTGCAAGAAGATAGGACCGCCTGCTCTATGAGAAGGAAAAGACTAAGGAATGGGAACTGGAGAGATGGCTCCATGGTTAAGAGCACTAGCTGATTTCCAGAGGACTGGGATTTGACTCTCAGCACCCACATGACAGCTCACAACCATCTGTAACTCCAGTTACAGAGGATTGGATGCCCTCTTCTTACCTCCACAAGTGTACAAATGCATACACATATACATAAACATGCAGACAAAACCCATATGCATAAAATAAAAATAAATAGCAAATATTTTTTATTTTTATTTTTTTAAAGATTTATTTATTTATTATGTATAGTATATATGCAAGAGGGCACTAGATATCATCATAGATAGATGGTTGTCAGCTACTGTGTGGTTGCTAGGAATTGAACTCAGGAGCTCTGGAAGAACAATCAGTGCTCTTAACCTCTGAGCCATCTCTCCAGCCTGCCAACCTTTTTTAAAATATATTAAAGAAAAGCAAGAAAGACTGGAGAGATGGTTCAATGGTTAAAGAACATCAATGCCCTTCCAGAGGACCCAAGTTCAACTCTCAACACCCACATGGTAACACATGATTGTCTATAACTCCAGTCCTGGGGACCTGATGGCCTCTTCTGGCTTTTGTGGGCACCAAGTACACATAGTGCACAGACATACATGCAGGCAAAATACTCATACACATAAAATCTTTTAAAAGAGCAAGGGCTCACTGGGCAGTCATGGTCCATGCTTTTTTATTCCAAGCACTTGGGAAGCAGAGGCAGGCAGATATCTAAGTTATAGGCCAGCCTAGTCTACAGATTGAGTTCCACATCAGTTAAGTCTACACAGAGAAACCCTGTCTCAAAAAGCCCAAGTCGAGGTGGGGGGTGGGGGACAAAGGCCCAAGCGTTCAGAATAAAGAATATTGCTTAGCCAGGAATGTCAACATGCCTGTAATTCTAACATTCAGAATGCCAAGGCAGAAAGATCAGTTGAGGCCAGCTTGGGCTGTATAGAGTTCAAGTCAGTCTGTCTGAACGACCCAGTAAGATCCTGTTTCAAACAGCCAAGAGTTATGCTACTAATGTAGGTCAGTGATAGAGGCTTGCCTAGTATCTTAATTACTGTTCTATTGCTGTGAATAGACATCATGACTAAAGGCAACTCACTGCATTTAATGAGGGCTTGCTTACTGTTTTAGAGGTAGATTTAGTCCATGATCATCTTGGCAGGGAAATGTGGCAGCAGGCAGGCAAGTGTAGCACTGAAGCAGTATCTGAGAGCTCATATCTGACCCATAAGTTACAGGCAGAGAGAGGGAGGGAGAGAGAGACAGCACCTGGAGGGGGCTTTGTAAATCTGAAAGCCCACCCCCAGTGACACACCTCTAACAAATCCATACCTCCTAATCCTTCCCAAACAGTTCCACTAACTAGGGCCCAAATACTGAAATATATGAACCTGTGGGGACCATTCTCCTCCAAACCATCACGCCTAATGTGTCCAAGGTGATGGATTCAATATCGTGCACAGCAAAAATAAACACAGAGAAGGGAGTGGGTGAGTGTGGTGGGAATGTACTCTGTATGCTGAAAATAAAAGGGTTGTTTTGGCCTATGTGGAGCACCGTGGAAGTGGGTGGAGAATCAGAGTAAAGACAGGTAGAAAGAGGGCGGAGTTAGTCATTCTCCATCCGATCTCCAACCCCCAGAGGAAGAACCATGTAAGGAAACCATTTAAGGAGCCCCAGGTCTGGCCACATGGCACATAGATTACTAGAAATGGGTTGAATTAAGATGAAAGTGCTAGCTAGCTAGCAATGTGCTTGGGACAAACAGTATGAAATTAATATAAGCATCTGATTCATTTCTTTGGGGGAAAAAGCTGCCACCGCTGTAGGCAAGGTCCAAACCTCTGGCCCAAATGGGCCCAGGAAATATTCTACAACAGATGAGGCATGTGCACTGTCATTTATAAACCAGTATTTTAGGAAAATTGATGATAAGAAGGATATAGGTCCATCTTATCTAGCTTAAGATAATGAAGAACTTGGCAAACAGTAAATCTTCAAAAATGTTTATTCAGTGAAATAAATATATATGATGGATAATGGAGATTAGGATAATTAAGAAAAAACACATGGCATTAATATAAGTATGGCAATTATGAAATGCTTGAATTAAGATGGTGGCCATTAGAGATGCTTGACAGTAAGAAGGAAGAAATGTTGGTCAAATGGGTCAAGAGAATAGTGTGACTGACAAAAAAACAAAACAAAACAAAACAAAAAGTCAGCAAAACCCAGGAATGGGTAAATGTTTGTGATTGGAATTCCCCCCCCCTCTTTTGTGTATGCCATGTGTGGAAAAAATCAGAGGAAAACTTGCAGAAGTCAGTTTTCTTATTTCTACCATGTGGGTCCAGGGAATCAAGAACAGGTTATCAGTCATGGTAGCAATCACCTTTACCCACTCATGAGCCCTGCTTTTGGTTGTTTTTGAGACAAGGTCTCTCTCTGTGTCTCTATCTGTCTCTCTCTATCCATAACCTTGATTATCCTGGAGCTCACTATGTAGACCAGGCTAGCCCCAGACTCACAGAGATTGGCCTGCCTCTGCAGGGAGGGCATGTGCCACCTCACCTGGTGGACCCCAGTGTTTGTTTTTGTTTAAAAAAACTTTATTTATTTATTTATTTTATTTGCTTTTGTGTTTGCCTGGAACTGGGAACTGGAACTACAGATAGTTGTGAGCTGCCATGTGGGTGCTGGGAATTGAACCCGGGTCCTCTGGAAGAACAGTCAGTGCTCTTAACTGCCGAGCCATCTCTCCATCCCCTTGTTTTTGTTTTTCAAGACAGGGTTTCTCTGTGTAGCCCTGGCTGTCCGGGAACTTACTCTGTAGACTACGCTGGTCTCAAACTCAGAGATCATCCTGTCTCTGCTACTTTTAGCCTTACACCACAAATTCCTAAAGAGTGAATCATCTTGTCCCTAGAAGTAAGAACGGAAGAGATCCAGAGGCAGTAAGGACAGATGTCAGCTGGCCATGACAGGGCTGAGATTACGAGGATCCAGACATCAGTGGAATTAGCCTCAAGTAAGTGGGACAAGCAGGGGAATGTATCAATAAGAAAAAGAGATTTTGAAGAAAAAGGAGACTATGAGAGGAAAAGCATTATAAACTTAAATATCTCTAAGCACTGGGCACCGTTCAGTGACTACAGCACAAGCCTAGAATGTACAAGGTCCTTGGTTTGGTTTAAGCCCCAGCACTGCACAGAAACAAGCAAAAAGAGGAACTCCAGAGGTGGCTTCACAGTTAAAAGTGCATACTGCTTTCAGCGGAACTGAGTTTGGTTCCCAGTGCCCATGTATGGTGACTCACTCCAGATGCCCTTGTTCTCCAGGGGGATCTGATGCCTCCGGCCTTCTCAGGCTCTTTCACTTATGTTCACACACCACACAGAGACACACACTCTACACATAATTAGGAATAGCAACAAGGGAGCAACAGAGAGCGAGAACAAAGAAATAGATATCTTGATAGAGGAAGCTACTGTGGTCAGAGAGAAACCTGCTGCTAGGGAAACACCCAAGAACCCACAAGATGACCCAGGCTAGGACTCCAGGCAATAGTGGAGAGGGTCTAAATAGGCCTTCCCCTATAATCGAATGAATGACCACTCTAATTGCCATTATAGAACCTTCATTCAGCAATGTATAGAGGCAGAAGCAGAGATCCATAGCTAAGAACCAGGTGGAGCTCCTGGTCCAGCTGAAGAGAGTGGAGAGAGATTATATGAGCAAAGGAGATCAGGATCATGAGGAGGAGACCCACAGAGACTGCTGACCCCAGCTATTGAGAGCCAACTGACTGAGAAATGGCAGCTGAAGAACCTTCATGAAAAGGAACTAAACCCCCTGAATTTAGATGACAGTCAAACAGCATGGGCAGTTTGTGGAGGCTCTTGCAGCCACACCAGAGTTTATTCCTGGTGTATGAACTGGCTTCTCAGAGCCCATTCCCTACAGACGAATGAACACCTTACTCAGCCTTACTTGGGGGAGGGCCTCAGATATTCCAGACTGATCTGACTCACCTTGGGAGTCCTTACCCTCCCTGGGGAACGAAGGGGGTGGGTGGGAGGAAGCTGAAGGAGGACTGGGAAGAGGGAAGGGAGGGGAAGCAGTGGTGGGTATGAAAAAAATCTTTTTAAATAAAAAGAATAGAAACAATAACTGTCCCCTCCCCAAGTTGGTTTGGTGGCCTACACCTTTAATTGCAGCACTCAGGAGTCAAAAGCAGGTGGATCTCTGTGAGTTCAAGGCCATCATAGTGCATATATGTAGTTCCAGGGCAGCCAGGACTACATAGACTCTGTCGCTAAAACAACAAACAAACAAACAAACAAACAAAAAACCCCACCACCAAAAGGAAGCATCTCTCAGTTATAGTTTCTCTCTTTTGGTTTTCGTTTTCAAGACAGAGTCTCTCTGTGCAGCTCTGCTGTCCTGGAACAGCTCACTCTATAGACAAGGCTGGCCTTGAACTCAAAGACCTGCCTGCCTCTGCCTCCTAGCTAGTTTCTCTTTTAAACTGACCACCAGGAAAGGAAAACATAGAAGTGCATACTTGTAAAAAGCTGGATCATGTGGCTGGCTATGCAGAAGCACACACTCATACACAAAATGTCTAAAGAACAACTGGGATTAAAACCAGGAATGAGCCTGCTACTTGCTTTCACAGTGCAGCCATGGCAACAATAACAAAAATGTGTGCCACCAGGGCTGGAGAGATGGCTCAGAGGTTAAGAGCACAGACTGTTCTTCCAGAGGTCCTGAGTTCAATTCCCAGCAATCACATGGTGGCTCACAACCATCTATAATGACATCTGGCGCCCTCCTCTGTGCACTGTATACATAATAAATAAATAAATCATTAAAAAAAGAAACATTTAAAAAAAAATGTGTGCCACGATACACAAGTACAGTGGAAGCTCAGAAACCTTAAGTTTAAACCACCATAATGGGGGCTGGAGAGATGGCTCAGCGGTTAAGAGCACTGTCTGCTCTTCCAGAGGACCCGGGTTCGATTCCCAGCACTCACATGGCAGCTAACAACTGTCTGTAGTTCCAGTTCCAGGCAAACACCAAGGCAAATAAATAAATAAATAAAGTTTTAAAAAAAAACCCACCATAATTTTGACTGAGGTGAAGGCAGCAGATGTGCAGAGGTTTCAGAGAAAGTAACCTCTGAGCTGGATCTTGTGGTTCTTTTGGGGTTGTCTACCTGTGTTTTCTTCTTTCCTTTCCAAAAATCTATCAAATAGTAATGGAATTTAAGTTTAGAATTATGAATAGGAGAAACACTGGAGAATGAGAGGACACAAAAGACCATCGGAGAGGGGCTGGAGAGATGGCTCAGAGGTTAAGCCCACTGATTGTTCTTCCAGAGGTCCTGAGTTCAATTCCCAGCAACCACATGGTGGCTCACAACCATCTATGATGACAGCTGATATCCTCTTCTGTATACTGAATACATTTAAAAAAAAAAAAAAGACCATCAGTGAAGCCCGGAAATGATGGGAAATTAAGAAGCGGATGGAAGATGTGTCAACAGAAGGAAGTTGCGTCCTAATCTGCAGAGAGGAACCACTTACAACAGGGCCAACTACCATCTGAAGATGCCATAGAAACTCAGGTTAGAAGTGCCCAGATATATATAATTGAGATGGGGTCTCATGCACACCAGGCTAGCTTCCTAAGTGCTATGACTACAGGTGTGTGCCACCACACCCAACTATCCCAGAAAATGCTTTCCACTTTAAATACATATTATGTGTCTGGATATTATGCCTGCATATACATCTGTGCACCCCATTCATGCAGAGCCCATGGAGGCCAGAAGAGGGCATCAGATCCCCTGAGACTGGAGTTAATGGTTGTGAGCAGTCATAAGGGTGCTGGCAATCAAACTTTGGAAGAACGGCTAGTATTCTTAATGGCTGAGTCATTGTTTCCATCCCCCATGATTTATTTTTTGTGTGAGGAGGGGCAGTGCATGTATGCCACGTGTATAGCAGTTGGAGGACAACCCATGGGAGTCAGCTCTCTAGTCTTCTCCTTTCACCCTGTGTGTGAGCTCCAGGGATTGAATTCTGGTCCTCAGCCTGGACAGCAAAGCTCAAAATGCACTCAGTGCTTGCCCAAGGACAAGGCTATTAAGAAGTTTGTTGTAGAGGCCGCTGCTGTCAGTGACATATCTGAAGCAAGTGTCTTCGATGCTTATGTGCTTCCCAAACTCTATGTCAAGCTTCATTATTGTGTGTGAGTTGTGCTATTCATAGCAGGGTCGTCAGGAATCGGTCTCGTGAAGCCCATGAGGACGGAACACCCCAGCCACGATTTAGACCTGCTGGTGCTGCACCACGACCTCCACCAAAGCCCATGTAAAGCGGTGGCTGCATGAAGACAGAAGGAAAAAACACCTTGGAAAAACAAAATGGGGCTTATACTTAAAAAAAAAAAAAAAAATCCCAGGGCTCACATAGTATTTCACAACCATCCGTAAATCGAGTTTCAGAAGATCCACCACTCTCTTCTGACCTCCTCAGGAATCAGGCACATGGCGTGCACAGATAGGCTTGCAGGTAAAACATGTACACACACATAAAATAAAAATAGATTAATACCTTAGATTGTATTTATTTCATCATCTTTTACAGTGGGGATTGAGTTCAAGACACTGTACATGATAGACCAACACTCTTCCTGAATTACATCCCCAGCCCCTGGTATTTTGACATGGGCTTCCTACTTGTCTCAGGCTGAGTCTTAAACTTGATTGGTTTTTGTTGTGTTTTGTTTTTCGAGACAAGGTTTCTCTGTGTGACCCTGGATGTCCTGAAACTCACTCTGTAGACCAGGCTGGCCTCTAATTCACAGAGATCTGCCTGCTTCTGCCTCCCAATTGTTGGGATTAAAGGCATGGGCCTCCACCTCAGCTTTTAAATATTCATTTATCATTATAGTTTTTAATTTCATTTGTTTTAAGACAAAGTCTCATGTAGTTCAGTGTACTCAATATGTACTTGAGGACATCCTTAAACTCCTGTTTCTACCTCCAAATATGGTACTATAGCGAATGCCACCATGACTAGTTGGGCTTTCTTTAAAAAAAGAAAAAAAAAAAAAAGTAAGTGGGGCTGGAGATGGTAGATAACAACCTCTTCTGACTTCCACAGGCACCAAACATCAATGTGATTCACGGACATTGATGCAGGCAATACACCTATACACATAAAATAAAATTAAAAGGTAAGAATTTGGGGTGGATACAGTTTCACTATGTTACCCAGACTCATCTTGAATTTGTGAGCTCCAGTAATCCTGCTTTGGTCTCTTAAATAGCTGAAACTAGAGATAGTCACTATCATTCTTAGGTCCCTAATAAGGTTTCTGAGTTTTATCTGTTGTTCATGTATTACTAGTTGTCTTTATTATTACTAGACAAAATTTCGCTATGTACCCCTGGCTGATCTGGAAATCATGATTTAGCCCAGGCTAGCTTAGAACTCATCCTACCTTAGCTTCCCAAGTGGTGTGATTGCAGGCATGTACTGCTGTACTTACCTTTGAGGGATTTAGTTTTGTTTGAACTTTTAGAGGACTGAGGAAATGGCTCAGTGGTTAAGAGCGTTGGCTGCTCTTGCAGAGGACCAGGTACCTCTAATTCCAGTTCCAAGGGCTTTGATACCCTCTTCTGACCTCCATGGGGAGCAGGAACACACGTGTTGAACATTCATACACTACAATAAAACTAAATAGATTTTTTTAATTTAATATTTTTCAAGATTGTATTATTTATTTGTGTGCATGAGAGAGAATGAGAATCTTTATGTATACTCAAAGGATCTTCTTCTTGAACCTGGATTCATTGTTTCTCAGGCTGGAGGGCAGGCCTAATGATTCTCACGTCTCTGCTGGTCTCAAAGCTGTGGTTACTATTAAAGGGAGTCAATAATTACATTACTATTTATTGATAAGCAAAATCTGTGCACAATAATCTCAATACAAAAATTGAGCCAGGGCGGGCTGGAGAGATGGCTCAGCGGTTAAGAGCACCGTCTGCTCTTCCAGAGGACCCCGGTTCGATTCCCAGCACCCACATGGCAGCTAACAACTGTCTGTAGTTCCAGTTCCAGGCAAACACCAAGGCAAATAAATAAATAAAGCTTTTTAAAAAAAAAAAAAAAAAAAATTGAGCCAGGGCATCAGCTGCTTCGCCCATGTGGTGCCTCAGTGTTTCTTCATTTCAGTGGAGGATGGGAAACCTGAATCAAGCTTCTGCTTCTCCAGTGGCTTCGCTGTCAATTGGTCCATGCAATCTGTCACCCGGCCAGGCTTTTTATTCAGGTCACATAACTTCCAATACAACTCTGCCTTTTTGGGCAAACCACATCTTATAATTGGCTAGCAGAACAGTGACAGAATTCCCATAACATTTCCCACTTTTTGTCTAAGAAGGAAGATTTTTTTTTTTAAACTTTATTTATTTATTTATTTGCCTTGGTGTTTGCCTGGAACTGGAACTACAGACAATTGTTAGCTGCCATGTGGGTGCTGGGAATTGAACCCGGATCCTCTGGAAGAACAGTCAGTGCTCTTAACCACTGAGCCATCTCTCCAGCCCCAAGAAGGAAGATTCTTACCCTAACACGATAAAACTATATACAGTAAGAACTGTTATCAAATATGGCCCAGAAGAAAGGAAACAAAAAATGAAACCACATAAAACAATTAAGTAGGAAATACATTCTAGATGTCCAGACTACAGATAATTGGCAAATTTATAGCTGTCTTGTCTTTTCCTGAAAAATCCAAGTTTTTTATCAAATATGTCTTTAGCTAAGATTTGGGAGAACGGCAACTGTCTAGCCTTCAACCCCATGAAAGACCTGAAAAGAAAAATAATATTACCTGAGTAAGCAGAAAGTGCAAGCAAGAGACTTCCGAAGAATATAAGAAAAGACAGAAACAGCTGGCTGCCTTGACAGTCACCCAAGGTTCCTCTGCAACGTCGGGGCATCCTGCTTTGGCCTATAAGCCTAGAATATCTGACAGAGACAGGAAATTTTGAAGGACTGACTAACCCTGTCTTAGTAAAGTTCAGCAGTCTCTTTTCTTTGTGTCCTGCTTGTCCAGATTGTACAGTGTGTTTACTGTCAGCAGTTGGCACGGGCAGTTTCTCGCTCTATAGGCTAGTTTTTGCCATAAAAACAAACTCCATATGGAGTATCTTCAGTGTCCATCATTCTCTCTGGAGTAGATTGGTGCTACCAGGAGCAGACATGTCTCACATCAAAAATAATTCTAAGTTATGAAAACATTTTAAATGCCATATTCTTTAGGTCTTGGAAGTGTCTGAAGATTACCTATCTATTTGAAACATATCTCTGCACACCTAGAAAACTTAACTACCATGACTATAAGTTTGACAAAAATGGGTGACTATTAACCTGGAATCCTTTATTATCCTATATAGATTTTAGGGACAAAAGCTTTACAATACATAAACATGCTGTATAGGTATGAGCTGTATAAGTAATACCTTAAGAAAAATTAGAAACAGGTGTACAGTATAAGGACAATAATCTCAAATTTGTAACAATATATGAAAACATATTTTATACAGGAGTAGAAACATATACAATACAACAAAAATATAACCTAAATTTGTATCAATACAGAAATATCTTAAGCAGAAGTATGAACGTATATAGTATAACAAAAATAACCTTAAATTTGTATCAATATACAATAATCCATACTAAACTGATAATTTCATTTTGGTTTGCACATAGATGTAATAATCTGCCTTTTAAAAATATTTATTTTCGGCAGCCACCATCGCAGAGTCGCAGCCATGGCCCTGCGCTACCCCTGTGCTACCCCATGGCTGTGGGCCTCAACAAGGGCCACAAGGTGATGAAGAACGTGAGCAAGCCGAGGCACAGCTGGCTGGCGCTGTGGGTGCCTCACCAAACACACCAAGTTTGTGCGGGGAGGTGTGCGGCTTCGTGCCCTACAAGCAGCAGGCCATGGAGCTGCTCAAGGCCTTCAAAGACAAGCTTGCTCAAGTTCATCAAGAAGGGGGTGGGCACGCACATCCTGGCCAAGAGAAAACCGGAAGAGCTAATCAACGAGCTTGTGGCCATGAGGAAGGCGGTGGCCAAGGACTGAGCCCCCACCCCAATAGAAGCCGCTCCCGACCAAAAAAAAAAAAAAAAATCATTTTATGTGCATTTGGTGTTTTGCCTGCATGTATGTTATGTGAAGGTGTTGGATCCCCTAGAACTGGCCTTATAGACAGCTGTGAGTGCCATGTGGGCGCTGGAAATTGAACCTAGGTCCTCTGGAAGAGCAGTCAGTACTGTTAACCACTGAGCCATCACTCCAATAATCTACTTGTTAGCCTATCATATCTATTGCCTTTTTTTTTCTATTGCAAATGAGATCCCTGAGTCTAACCTCTTTTGTTCAGCCCCTTACCCTATAATCAATCCCTCTTCATGATGAGTTTTCCATAATCCTGAGAAAGACCAAAAACTCTCTACCCCAACTATTGGGGAAGAGGATGTCCTTTTTAAAGAATTACTTCCTGCTGTCTAGGGGATTGTGGCATCTTTAAGGGACCCTGTAAAAACCAAAACAATGGTTAAATTTCTGGAGAACTAGCTGTAGCATTTGTTACTAGTCTGAGTAATGGGAAAGCATAGTTCAGTAGTTTCAGTATGTAGAACAACTGTTTCTGCATATTGAAATTCGGTAACTATATTAAGAGGTTTTGAAATTTTTAATAATATCATGAGAACAGTATATGATTTTAATCTTTGAATGAAATCAGAAGGGCATTGAGCCATTTTACTTAAATTTCCTGATTTATAACCTGCCGTTTCTGATTTATTTGCATCAGTATAGAATGTAGGGGCTCCAGATATTGGTGTTCCCCATACAATGTGAGGAAGGACCCAATTGGCTCTTTTTGCAAATTGAAGCCTCTTGCTTTTGAGATATTTATTGTTAATCTCTCCCCCCAAATTACTGCAATTTCTTTACCAATGTTCATTTTTTGCCCATAAAGAAGAAATGCTGACATTAGTAAGAGGTACTACAATTTATGTTGGGTCCATTCCTGTTAACTGATCAAGTCTTAATTTTTCTTTTAGAATCAATTCAGAAACTTTTCTACATAGGTCTTTAATTTTGTTGTTGTTGTTTTGTTTGTATGGCAAAAATATCCATTCCAGAATACTATCTTCTCTCTGCATAAAAATTCCAGTAGGAGAATGGGAAAAATGTAGACTAACTAGGATACAGTCAAGTTCTGGATCCAAACAATCCATATGTGCATCTTATAATTTTTTTCCTCTACCAGAGCCAATTCTCTCTCAATTTAAGTCTTTTGTCATCTGGTAAGGTATGAAATAAATTACTTAGTTCTTGAGTTGATAAACCAATTTTGGGAGTAGTTTGCTAATGTTTCCCAGTAAGTTTTAAAAGTCATCCCTGATTCTTGAGTCTGGTCCCAACCATTCAAAGCTGCTGTATGGCACAGAGCCAAGGCATAATCATCAAATGTAATCTGTCTTTCCACATCAGCATAATGGCCCCACAAAGCATTTGGTCTTGGGAAATCTTATAACCTCTACCCTCCTTTCAATGGCCACAGCTTCATCTCCCAACACGCATTCCACTGTAACTGAGGACCAGATTCCAATACTGCTGAAACTAAACCTTGCAGCCTTGTGAAATAATTGTGTTCCAAGTGGTCCATGAATTTAACATCTGCTTAACAAAAGATAAGATGAATGCATACCATATAAAGCTATTACTTCCTTAAATCTCTTTAAATCTAATGCTTTTATAGGATCCCAATTAACTTCTGCATGTTTGTTCTTGAATGGTAACTTGATAAATTAAGATTGGGTTTCTAATAATCTTAGGATGCCCCTCTCAATTTTTTTTTTTTTTTTTTTTTTTTTTTTTTTTTTTTTAAAAACTTTATTTATTTGCCTTGGTGTTTGCCTGGAACTGGAACTACAGACAGTTGTTAGCTGCCATGTGGGTGCTGGGAGTCGAACCCGGGTCCTCTGGAAGAGCAGACGGTGCTCTTAACCGCTGAGCCATCTCTCCAGCCCCCCCTCTCAATTTTTTTAACATTTATTTACCACATATACAGTATTGTGCTTGCAAGCATTTCTGCAGAAGGCACTAGATCTCATTATAGATGGCTGTGGGCCACCATGTGGTTGCTGGGAATTGAACTCAGAACCTCTGGAAGAACAGGCAGTGCTCTTAACCCCTGAGCCACCACTCCAGCCTGCCCCTCTCTAATTTCATAATGTATTGGCAAGGTTGGTTCCTCTAAATGCTGTTTGTTTCTGAACACTTTTATTATTTGTTTCTAAAGGTTTTATCTTATCAGTCAAAATTGTATTATGTTCTCTTTTTAAAAAAAGATTTTATTTATTTATTATAGATACAGTGTTCTACCTACATATATGCCTGCATGTCAGAAGCAGACACAAATGTCATCATAGATGGTTGTGAGCCACCATGTGGTTGCTGGGAATTGAACTCAGGACCTCTGGTAGAGAAGCCAATGCTCTTAACCTCTGAGCCACCTCTCCAGCCCTAAATTGTATTATAGTCTTAGTAATTATTTTAAGGCTTGCATATTATCAGTACTAGCCTTTTCTAAGATCTGTAACTCATCAATTTCTCATATTTGGCACAGTTATCAAACCATTTTTTAAGGATAAAATGTGAATTACTAGACTGATAATTATGGCTGACATTATATAGAACCCAGTTAAGTTGTTTATCTCATTTATTTTTCCTATTTGCATCCCATACATAATAGCAGTGAACAGGATTCTGATTCCCTGTGTTGTGATATTGCCAATCTTTAACATGGGATAGATTTTAAGATTGTCCTTTCCCCTTATTCTTTTACCTTTTTAAAAAAAATTTTAAAATATTTATTTTATTTTATATAACTGTGTAAGGGTGTCAGATCTTGGAATTACAGACAGTTGTTAGCTGCCATGTGGATGCTAGGAATAGAACTCAGGTCCTCCGGAAGAACAGCCAGTGCTCCCAACCGCTGAACTATCTCTCCAGCCCCTACCTTTTTAAAATTTCATTTATGTTTTTATTTAATAGCCTAGTTTACCGTTTAAAAGTTCCCAAGTATCTTATCAGTTGTGATTCTGCTTCTCTGAGGATTGGGCTATGGTCTTCCCTGGAGGTGTGGGTTGTGTGAGGGTATTTAGATGTAGTGACAATGTTTGACCAGCAGATGGCGCTCCAAGGTAGCTCAGGCTCAGCTCTCTGCGCCTGGACCAGACTGTCCTCCCAGTGCTTGTGTAAAGCAGAACGAAGTGGGGGGAGAGAGAGGGGGCGGGCGGGCGCAGCATCGCGCCCAGCGATACTCAAGGACCAGAACTTGCCACAGCGCCTTTGCGAGCCAAGCAGAACCGATTCAGGGGGACACCCGGTGGCTGCAAGCGTTCAGTCCTCTGAGCAGGTGGGGACTGCCGGTGTGTCCCAGGGAGCTCCGGGGCTCACCTAGCTGGAGGCTGTCGGTCGGTTAACAAGGCGCCACATTAAAGCGCCAGATATTAAAGGGAGTCAGGGATTACGTTACCGTTTATTGATAAGCAAAATCGGTGCACAATAATCTCAATACCGAATGCAAAGCCCGAGCCAGAACTTTAGCTGCTTCGCCAGTGCCTCGCCAGTACCGCCGCCGCCGCTTCTTTGTTTCAATGAGGATGGGGAACCTGATCAGGTTCGCTGCCAGTTGGTTCATCTCAAAGAGAGGGCATAACCTGTGGCCCCGCTCTTCATTGGGTCACGTAACTTCCAATACAATGCTGTCCTTAGGGTCAAACTGCCCCCTTCATACAATTGGCTAGCGGGGCAGTGACAAAATTCCCGTAATAGGTTACACAGAATGCCCAGTTTTGTTATGTAGCTGCTGGATGAAAATTTCATTTTCATGATTGTGTAGGAAGCACTCTTTTTTTTTTTTTAAATTACTTAGAGGGTTTTTTTTTCATACCAACCAGAAATTCCCTCTTCTCTCACTCACCACCCCCATCTTCTCCCCACCCTACCCCATACCACCCCCATCTACTCTGCAGACAGAGTAAGGCCTCCCATAAGGAGTCAACAAAGTCTGGCATATCAAGTTGAGGCAGGACCAAATACCCCCCCACACCCCCATCAAGACTGAGCAAAGTATCTCACAATTATGTAAAAGATACCTTTTAAACTGAATTTATATTTTTAAAATGTGCTTTTTTTTTTTAGGAACAATATTAAAGCTTCTAAGTTTTAGGAAACTTGTTATTTTTTGCTTTAAAATAAAGGCTTTTTTCAGATATTAAGTTTCTTGTATATTCTAATACTCCTTTGGGTTTTTTTTTTTTTTTTTTGAGACTGTCATACCATGTAGCATTGGCTAGCTTAAAACTTTCTATGTAGGGGCTGGAGAGACGGCTCAGAGGTTAAGAGCACTGACTGTTCTTCCAGAGGTCCTCAGTTGAATTCCCAGCAACCACATGGCTCACCACCATCTATAATGACATCTGGTACCCTCTTCTGTATATTGTATACATAATAAATAAATATTTTAAAAAAAAACTTTCTATGTAGATCTGGCTGGCCTTGAATTTACAGAGATTCACCTACTACTTCTGCTTCCTGAGTGCTGGGATTAAAGGCCTGGGCCACCATGCCTAGCTTCATTCTATTTTTAAATAATACTTTGTTAAGATGAATGTGGATATATATTACACATTTAATAAAACATGAATATTGGGGAGAGACCATCCAGTCAAATCCTAGGCAGACAGCTCAAGAAATTCTTAAACCTTGAATACAAAGATAAACAGCTGAGTCAGTTACACACACACACCTTTAATCCCAGCACAGGGAGAGCCGGGAGTGGTGACCTCCACCCTTGATCCCACAACTCCAGGGACAGAACTTTTGTTTCTGTGAGTTCAAGGCCTTTAATCCTAACCTAAATAGATCTATAAAGTTTTAAAAACTCACCCCCCCCAAAAAAAAAAGCGACTGGGAGAAGCAACCAGGAGCCAGGCTGAGGAAGTTGAAAGACAGCTGGGTGAGAATTGACTGTGGTGCTTCCTCTCTCTGATATTTCAGCCTTCCCCTGATAATTGCTCTGAGTCTCATTTGTGATACTACAGATGAAATTTTATAAGAATTAATCTTGCACATTTCTGAGTGCTGACTGTTCATAAGAGGCCAATGTAATCACAATCTACACCAGAATAGAGAAGTGCCTCTTTCCTTCTGAAGGACCTGGGTATGTGCTCCTCACATGCAGCATGAACTAAGGATTTTACAACCTAAGAACAGGGTGAATACTTGAAACTATCAAGTTCTTGTTATTAACCTTGTGTGTGTTTGTGTGTTTAAAGATTTACTTTTATGTGTGTCTGTTTGCTTGCATGTATGTATAGGCACCATGTGCATGCTTGCTGCCTGTGGAGGTTAGAAGATGTTGGGTCCCCTAGAAGTGTAGTTACAGATGGTTGGAAACTACCATGAGAGTGCTGGGGACTGAACCTCAGGTCCTCTGCTACAGTATTCTTAGCTTCTGAGCCATCTTCTCTAGCATAAGCCCACCCCCCCATACACCTTTTTCTTAAAGATTGATTTTAGCTAGGCACTGTGGTGCACACCTTTAGTACCTGCACTTGGAGGCAGAGGCTTGTTTATTCTGTATGTATGTGTTTATTTGGGTGCAGAGATGACATGACAAGTGTGGAGGACGGGGGACAGCTTTTAGGAGTTGGGTCTACTTCCCAAACCATGTGGGTCCTAGGAACTGAACTCAGACTGTCAGACTTGTTGCCAAGGCCTTCAGCCTGAGCCATCTTACTCAGAAACATGCCCCTGAATGGGCTCTGTTCATTTTTGGGGGCAGGATCTCATGTAGCCCAGGTTGTCTACATGAGTAGCCAAGAGTGAACAGGCCTTTGCTACAAACCCTGGTTTATGTGGTACCCGGAATGGAACCCAGGCCCTCTTGCAAGCTAAACACTTTATCCCTAAACTTGTTTTGTAATAGCATCTTTATAGGCCATACTGGTCTCAATCTAACTGTGCAGTTGAATATGACTCCTGGTCTTCTCACAAACTTTTTCAAAATAATGGGGTAAAAGACATGTGTCACCTTCAATGAAGTTTTTAGGATGTTGAACATCCTTATTCTCTCTCTCTCTCTCTCTCTCTCTCTCTCTCTCTCTCTCTCTCTCTCTCTCTCTCTGTATGTGTTTGTCATTTCCTCTATTGGTGATTGAACCCAGAGCTTTGCTTTGCTTTCTGAACAAACACTCTACCAGGAGCTATATATAGTCCTTGGGTTTTTCAGATGAGGTCTTACTATGTATCCCACGCTGGCCCAGAACCTACAGTCCCTCTGTCTCCACCTTCCCAGTGCTGGAATTATAGGCATGAACTACATGCACGACTGCTTACTTTCTTTTCAAGGGTCTTTTCACTATCTACATCTCCTTATTGAAGTATTGGTTTAGATTTTTGAGGCTGGTTCAGAGGAATGAACCTTGGGATTTATGCCTGCCAGTCAAACACTGAAACTGAGCTGCACATACTCCCAGCTCCTGTTCAGCTGTTTTGCCCCTTGCTCTAATTAGTTTTTTTTTTTTTTCTGAATTGAAGCAGTTTTTTTTTTTTTTTTTTTTTTTTTTTTTTTTTTTTTTTTTTTTTTTTTTTTTTTTTTTTTTTTTTTTTTTTTTTTTTTTTTAAAACTTTATTTATTTATTTGCCTGGAACTGGAACTACAGACAGTTGTTAGCTGCCATGTGGGTGCTGGGAATCGAACCCGGGTCCTCTGGAAGAGCAGAGGATGCTCTTAACCGCTGAGCCATCTCTCCAGCCCCGAAGCAGTTTTTTTAAATAAATAGTCTGGGTATGTTGTATTAGATTTGTATCTTATAAATGACTTTTCACAGTTCATGGCTTATCTTTTATTTTAACTGTAAGGTAAACATTTTTAATTTTAATAAAGTGAACTTTATTCAGTTTTTATTTTATGGTTAGTGGTTTTATACCCAATGTAAGCTTAAAATGATTTTGCCTATGAAATTTTACAATATGTCTACTTACTTGGGTATAAAAACCTGTTTAGAATAAAATTTCATAAGATAAGATGATTTGTTTTCTTATAGATATCTAAGTGTTCAAACATTATTAATTCAAATACTGTTTTTGTTTTGAGGCAGGGTTTGTCTATGTAGTCCTGGTTGTTCTAGAATCCTCAATGTAGATGAGGATGGCCTCAAACTCACAGGTATACATACATACATACATATATATACCTGCCTATGCCTTCTGAGTGCTGGGATTAATGGTGGAAGCCACCATGCCAGTCTTCAAATTACCTTTTTAAAAATGACGGGGACTGGAGAGATGGCTCATCGGTTAAGAGCACCCTCTGCTTTTCCAGAGGACCCGGGTTCAATTCCCAGCACCCACATGGCAGCTAACAACTGTCTGTAGTTCCAGTTCCAGGCAAACACCAAGGCAAATAAATAAATAAATAAAGTTTAAAAAAAATGTCATAAGTTACATTTATTTATTGTGTGTGTGCCCATGGCTCTCATGTGGAGGCCAGAGGACAGCCTGTAGGAGACATTCCTTTTCTCCAACTGTTTGGGACCTGGGGATGGGAAGCAAGTCACTGGGAGGTTTGGAGGATGCTGCATCTACCTGCTGTGTTCTCTCTCTGTCTCTGTCTCTGTCTGTCTCTGTCTCTGTCTCTCTCTTCCCCTCTCTCTTTTTAAAGGTAGGTCTGTGTAGCTTTGAATCCTGTCCTGGAACTTGAACTCCTATCTAAACACACATACTCACACACACACACAGATCTACTCAATGTAGATGAGGATGGCCTCAAACTCACAGGTATACATACATACATACATATATATACCTGCCTATGCCTTCTGAGTGCTGGGATTAATGGTGGAAGCCACCATGCCAGTCTTCAAATTACCTTTTTAAAAATGACGGGGACTGGAGAGATGGCTCATCGGTTAAGAGCACCCTCTGCTCTTCCAGAGGACCCAGGTTCAATTCCCAGCACCCACATGGCAGCTAACAACTGTCTGTAGTTCCAGTTCCAGGGCAGGAAGTGCTTGATTATCTCAGCAGGTGAGACTGAGCAGAAGGATTGCCGGTGTAAGGCTAAATAAGGTTGCATAGCCAGCCTGGCTGTATAGCAGACTTTGTCTCATACTGGAATTTTGATAAAATGAAAGAAGGTTGCTATCCATTAGTTTTTTGTTTTTTTTTTAAGATTTATTTATTATGTATATAGTATACAGAAGAGGGCACCAGATGTCATTAGAGATGGTTGTGAGCCACCATGCGGTTGCAGGGAGTTGAACTCAGGACCTCTGGAAGAACAGTTAGTGCTCTTAACCTCTGAGCCATCTCTCCAGCCCCTCTTTTTATTTTTTTTTTAACTTTATTTATTTGCCTTGGTGTTTGTCTGGAACTGGAACTACAGACAGTTGTTAGCTGCCATGTGGGTGCTGGGAATCGAACCTGGGTCCTCTGGAAGAGCAGAGGGTGCTCTTAACCGCTGAGCCATCTCTCCAGTCCCAATTTTTTTATTTTTATTTTTTCAATAAATAAATTTATTTTCTGTTTTCTCAAAGTTACTGATGTCTTGGAATTACCAACCACAATTTCTCTTCCCTTCTCCTATGCACCTGAGCACCTGAGCACTATGCACCCACCCTACCACACCCATTCACTCTCAAAGAAGCTATGGCCTCCCATGGCTAGTCAAAAAAGTCTGGCAAGGGCTGGAGAGATGGCTCAGAGGTTGAGAACACTGCCTGCTCTTCCTTCAGAGGTAATGAGTTCAATTCCCAGCAACCACATGGTGGTTCACAACCATCTACAGTGAGATCTGGTGCTCTCTTCTGGCATGTAGGCACTCATGCAGGCAGAACACTATACATTATAAATCTTAAAAAAAAAAAAAAGTCTGGCAAATCAAGTTGAGGCAAGACCAAGCCCCTGCCCGCTGTATCAAGGCTGAGCAAGGTAGCCCTCTATAGGGAATGGGCTCCAAAAAGCCAGTTCTTACACTAGTAGGTATAAATCATAGTCCCACTGCCAGAGGCCCCACAAACTGTCTAAGCCACATAACTGCCCTCTCCATTCAGAGGGCCTAGTTTGGATCCATTACAAGTTCCCCAATTGCCAATCCAGTCAGTGAGCTCAGGCCAGCTGACTCTGTGGGTTTCCCTATCATGATCTTGATCCTTTTGCTCATATAATCTCTTCTCCCTCTCTGGACAGGGAGTTCTGCCCAGTGCTTAGCTGTGGATCTCTGCATCTGCTTCTATCAGTTTCTGGATGAAGGGTCTATGATGACAGTCATCAATTTGATTACAGGGGAAGGTCAGTTCTGGGACCTTCTCCACTATTGCTTGGAGTCTTAGCTGGGGTCATCCTTGTGGAGTCCTGGGAATTTTCCTAGCACCAGGTTGCTCCCTAACCCTAAAATGGTTCCCCTATCAAGATATCTCTTATTTTGCTCTTCCTCTCTGTACCTCCCTCCAACTCTCTAAACCAAGCCCTCTTAACTACTATGCTTAACCAACACCAAGCTTGATGTTTAACTTACGTGCTAGTACTTTTAGGTTTCATTTTAAGTTTATTTATTTACTTTTTTTTTTTTTGGTGTTTCTAGACAGGGTTTTTCTGTGTAGCCTTGGCTGACCTTGAACTTACAATATAGACCAGGCTGACATTAAATTCACAGAGATACGTCTGCTTCTGCCTCCCAAGTGCTGGGATCAAAGGTGTGTGCCACGCTGTCTGTGGAGTTTTTATTTTTAAATAATGTGACTAGCTGTGTGCTTGTGTGTGGGTTCGTATATGTGAGTAAGTGCCTATAAAATTCAGAGGAAGGGGGGCTGGAGAGATGGCTCAGCGGTTAAGAGCACCGTCTGCTCTTCCAGAGGACCCGGGTTCGATTCCCAGCACCCACATGGCAGCTAACAACTGTCTGTAGTTCCAGTTCCAGGCAAACACCAAGGCAAATAAATAAATAAATAAATAAATAAAGTTTAAAAAAAAAAAAAATTCAGAGGAAGGCATTGGATTCCCCCGAGCTGGAGTTACAGGTTGTTGTGACCTGCCTTCCGGACTTAGGTGCTGTCAACCAAACGGTGTCCTTTTCAGAGAAGCGTGCAGTCTTAACTCAGCTGGTTCTCCAGCCCCATGCTTGCTTTTTGTTTTTGTTTTAAAGATTACTCGTGTTTATCTTATATGAGTGACTGCCTTGCCTGTATGTATGTCTCTTCACTGTTTGGTGCCACAGAGACAAGAACTGGAGTTATAAACAGTTTAAAGCTGCTTGGTCATTTCTTTAACTTCCTTCTCCATGCTTTGCTTTCTATTGATTTAGTCTTACTTTTTGGCAGTGCTTAGGACTGATCCCACCATCTCATGAATGGTAGGCATTTTCCCAATAAACGACCTCCCTAGTCCTTCTTTAGCTTTCTTGTAGGGCTGTGATATGGTTCTGCCACAGTGTAAACACACTAACCTATGTAATGGAAGGATGAAAGGAGAATTACTGCTGTGGGTGCTGTTATAGAGCAGTTAAATCTTTAATCACGGTAGCAGGGTTTTACAAATACTCTTCATAGTGGTTACATCATGGGCTGGGTATGTAGCTCAGTAACACAGCACAAGCTTTTCATCTCTGAGGGCTAGAGAGATGGCTCATCTGTACCGGGGGATTCAATATCCTCTTATGGCCTCACAGGTACTAGGCACACACATGGTGTATATACATACACGTAGGCAAAATACTCATACACATAAAATTATATATATTTAGTTTTTTTAGACAGGGTTTCTCTGTGTAGCTGTAAATCAGGCTGTCCTAGAACTCAGAGATCTGCTGCCTCTCCCTTAAAAGTGCTGGGACTAAAGGCGTGGGTTCACCATCACCAGGCTCTTCTACCTCTTCTTTCTATTTATTTATTCATCCATCCTTCTATCTGTCTGTCTATCTATCTATCTATCTATCTATCTATCTATCTATCTATCTATCTGATAGAATCTCTTGGCTGAACTGGAATTCCTCTATTTAGAATAGCCAGTGCTGGAATTAAAGGTATGGACCACTACTTCCTGGCTTCAAATATATAATTTTTTGGGGGAGAGGGTTTTAGTCAGGGTTTCTCTGTGTAGCTTTGGGGCCTGCCCTAGAACTCGCTCTCTAGCCCAGGGTGGCTTTGAACTCACAGAGAGCCACCTGCCTCTGCTTCCGCCACCCAGCAACAAAAATATAATTTTAAAAATGGCTAAAGTCTGAGTCTTCGTCCGACCAACTAGGTAACGTTAAGCAAATCACGTCCTCAATGATTAAACTATCCTTTAATACCGAATTGTGACTCACCGAAAATTTCACTAAGATTCCGGAAGAGAACTGGTTTCATCACCGGCTGATTCGACAAAGGAAGTAATTTGGTCTTTGCCGCTCACCGTAGGCGCAGCTTCCAGAAACAGTCATAGGCTCCGCCCCCTGCGCGCCGGACGGCGCGAAAACCCAATTGACAAGAATTCCCGGCGAAGCCCCAAGGCCCGACCAGCGTTCGGTGTTCCGTGCCCACTGCGGCCCGGGGCTCGAACGCTGAGTCCGGAGCGCCTACCTCGGGGCACTGTGCACCGTCCAGCCGCCCCCGCGGGGCCTGTGCCCGCGCTTTCCCGACTTCTCGGCTCAAGTCTGGCTCGACGGCCCTGGGCCCAGCCTCGCAGTCGGGTCCAGCCTGTGGGCTCTGGGGGACCCGTGACGAGCCCCACGACCCCGCAGCTTGCTCCCACTGGACAGGTCACCTCTATGGCCTCCAGCCAGGCTGGGTCAGACCGCCGGAGGTCCTAGGATTCGGGGTTCTGGGAGTCAGGGATCATGGTGGGGGTCCTGACCATGGCCGCGGCTGCAGCTTCCCCTTCAGTAAAGGACTACGAGATAGAGGTGAGATCGAGCATCTGTCAAGTTCTTCTCTGCCCGTGTTGGGGAATTGTGGCGTGGGTGTTGTGGGAGTCCTGCTTGCTTCTGGGGCGGGAAAAAGAGTAATGTGATGACCCACAACTATAATTCTGTGTGGGATGGTTGTCTATGTGTCGTGGTAAGCCCTCATTGGGATTTTAAGAAAATTTCGGGTTCACAGTTAGAATTTAAAAGTCACAGTTTCCGGGTCCTGGGACATTGGTGGAATGACTTGTCACCGAGGATCTCAGGCTCAAGTCCTTTGTTCGTGATGTGGAATCATAGAATGGCAAAAAGATAAAGGTTTAAATTTAGTTAGTCCGTACCTGTCCTAATTCCATTTGTGTGTGTGTGTGTGTGTGTGTGACTGTAGCGCTTAATGTAATGTAGGTAAGAGTCTCTGTGGTATGTTAGTTGTTCTGTATTTACAATGTTTCAGAGAATACACTAAACTGGAGTCAGTGCTTAATGTGGGAAGCCCTGGGTTCGAAAAAGAAAGAAAAATACACGAAGCAACCATAATATTCTATACCATTAAGTAGTGGTTAGGATCTTATAGTACATGGCTGACATATGTAGATACAGAAATACCCACGCTGGAAGCACTTGTCACCACTTTCCAAGTGTTGCCATTACAGGCTTGTTTGTGTCTCTTCCTAGCTGCTTTGGTTTTTATATACACCACATCTCAAACTAGCATTTTAAGTTAACTTTGAAGTTAACTAAGATATGTGTTCACTTAAATTTTCCTTTTTTGTTGTTGTTGTTTTTGTTTTGATTTTCTTTTTCGAGTCAGAGTTTGACTACGTAGATCAGATTGGCCTGGAACTCAGAGATCCTCCTGCCTCCTTCCTCTGCTTCCTGAATGCTGGGATGGAAGGCTTGTACCACTACCTCCGGCCTGTTATTTGTTTATTTGTGAAGATCAGAGGAGAACTTGTAGGAGCCAGTTCTCATTTTCACAACCACACATGGCTTATATTTCCTTGTAGCATATTTAATAGTTGTAATTCTAATTTTCCTAAGAATATGATTTCAGACATATTTGTCACATATTTTTTAAATGATTTATTCATTTTTGTTCTATGTACATTGGTGTTTTGCCTGTATGCATGTCTGTGTGAAGGTGTCAGATCCCCTGGTGCTGGAGTTACTACAGACAGCTGTGAGCTGCCATATGGGTGCTGGGAATTGAACCTGGGTCCTCTGGAAGAGCAGAGAGTGGTCTCAACCTCTGAGCCATTTCTCCAGCCCCATCACATGAATACTTTTGCTTCCTACTGCTCCTCAGTCATTGTTGTACCCTGATTATGGAACAAGCAATTGATTCCGTTCTCCATTCCAGAGCCTGTGTTTCAGGATAGGTCTCCATGCTTCTTCCCTGGGAAGTTGCTGGTTTGTGTGTTTCTTGCTCCATAGACACAGTTCTGCTGGGATAGATCCTGTTCACATAGTCACACAAAACCAAGGGGAACAAACAGGAAAGGAAATGGGAAAAAAAAAAAAAAAAAAAAGTAGAATCAAGTAACTATTTTTTTCTCTTGAATACATATATTATTTGCTAAGTCAAGTGACTTATTTATCTTGTCTCAGGTGTAAAGTCTTTGGGCATTGAATTATTTGATTTGGAGATGGTCAATTTTATCAATCTTTAGTTTACAGTTTCTGCTTTTGGTACCCTTCTTAGAAAATTTATTTTATAATAATGATATTTATTATAGTAAGGGCTTTTTACTTACCTTTGCATAATAACTCTGTGATAAGATATTATTTTCTCAAAAGATGGTTGAATTTCAGGACAGAGCTACAGTGAGACTTTGTCTCATAAAACCAAATAATAATATTTAATAAGTAAAATTTAGGAAAGATGTGGGTCACCATACCTGTTCTATTGAAATATTTTACATCTGGGGCTATGGCATATACCTTTAATACCAGCACTCTGGGCAGAGGCCTATGGATCTCTGAGTTTGAGGCAAACCTAGTCTACATATCAAGGTCCAGGATAACCAGGGCTATTTAGAGAAACTGTTTCAAAAACAAAACAAAATAACTGAAAAATGGGCCAAATTAATTTTGTTTGTTTTAGACAGGGTCTTGCTGTTAGCCCAGACAGGCTGATCTCTAATTCACCATCCATCTGCCTCAGTCTGCTTGTACTGGGATCAGAAGCTTGCATCACCATATTAAGTCAAATTTTATTTTATTTATTTATTTTTTAAAGATTTATTTATTATGTATACAGTATACAGAAGAAGGTACCAGATGTCATCATAGATGGTTGTGAGCCACCATGTGGTTGCTGGGAATTGAACTCAGGACCTTTGGAAGAACAGTCAGTGCTCTTAACCTCTGAGCTATCTCTCCAGCCCCTTAAGTTGCATTTTAAAAAAAGTAATTTGCTTAATATTTCTAAACTAGTAATGTCAGAGCTGAACTTAGATCTGAATGAGTGTGTGTTGTGTGGTGCCTCTGACACCATCTCAGAGCTATATAGAAAATAATAGATCCTTCTAATTCACTTATTATTTCCACCTATATAGTTTTGCTTGTCTTTTACCTCACTTATCTAAATGGTCAGAATTGGTTATCATTATCATCTCCTACTCTTTTGCCTGTTAATTTATTATTTATTTATTTAAACTTATTTAGCTTTATTTATGTGCTTTGGTATGAAAGTATCACATCTCTGGAACAGAAGTTACAGACAGTTGTGAGCTGCCATATGGGTGCTGGGAATTGAACCTGGGTCCTCTGGGAGAGCAGCCAGTGCTTCTAAGCCCTGAGCCATCTCTCCAGCCCCTTGCCTGTTAATTTAAATGTTACTTTTACCACTTAACAAAATTTTTTAAAAATTACTTTTGCTACATTTGCTTATTTATTGTATGTAAAGGAGTCAGCGTATGTGTGAGGGTCAGAGGGCAACTTGTGGGAAGAGGTGCTCTCTTTCTACCATGATTCTGGGAATCAAGTGAGGTAGGTCATTGGGTTTGGTGGCTTGTACCTTTGCCCGCTGAGCTGTGTCAAGGATCCCCTGTATGAATGCTCACATGGCCTTGTCTGGTTCTGCTTTTCAGACACACTCCATTGAGCTTCTCCCCTACTTGTGCAGCATCAGTGCTGTGCTTTTAACCATGATAGCTTCTTTCATTTATTTGAATTTTCTAAAAATAAAAAAATCTCCTTATTACTTGCCTTTAAAAGTGTTTTTGTTATTTTGGCAGATATATTTTATCAAATAAACTGAGAAGTTAAAGATTGATAGTAAAGGAAATTTTACTATCAATAAAGCTCAGGGGTAAACTTTTTCAGTATTGTAAGGCTTGGTTTTCGGTGAAGCAAAAGACAGAAAAAAGTTGAGGACTGGCCTAGTAGCTCAGTTGGCAGAGTACTTGTACCAGCAGGGAGTAGAGTGTGTGTGGAAACTAATGGAGTTATTTTGGGTTTTTTTGACATAGTCTCATTATATAGACCAGGCTGGCTTCAAACTTGAAGACATCTGCCCATCTCTGTCTCCTAAATGCTGGGATTAAGGGCATTGGACCATGCCCAGCCAGTAAATTATTTTGTAAACAATATATTAGTATGCATTTTTAGTTATGCGAGTTACTGATACATTTATTAATTCATTTTCATCATTTTGTTTTTATATACACATCTAAGTCATTGTTTAATTGCTGTTTAGAGACATCATGACCAAGGCACTGTTTTTGTTTTTCCAAAACAAAGTTTCTCTGTGCCTTGGCTGTCCTGGAATTCACTTTGTAGATGAGGCTGGCCTTGAACTCACAGAGATCTGCTTGGCTCTGCCTCTTGAGTGCTGGGATTAGAGTTTGCACCACCACTGCCCAGCTCAAGACAACTTTTAACAACTTTTAACTAGGGCTTGCTTCCATTTTCAGAGGTTTAGTCCCATTATCATAGCAGGGAGCATGACAATACTCATAGTGCTTGGAGCAGTAGCTGAGAGATACATCCTGATCCGCAGGCCAAGAGAGAGAGAGAGGCTGGGCCTGGCATGAGCTTTTGAAACCTCGAGGACCACCCCTAGTGACACACTTTCTCCAAAGAATTAAAATATCAGCCTGTAGGGCCATTTTTATTCAAACTACCACAACATATTTGAGTAATTTAGATGATTTTTTTTGGCCAGGTTTAAGGGCCTTTATAAGTAGTGTATGTTATTTAAACTTGTTTCTTTGAGTTCTCATTCTGTAGCCCAGGCTGACCTGGAACTCTGTGCAATCTAGGAAAGCTTCCAGTTCACTGTAGTCTTTCTGTCTCAGCCTCCAAAAGATACTGGGACTGTAAGTAAGAGTCACCATGTCCAGCTTTTGTTTATACTTAAAACCTACAATACACATAGAAACAAAATGAGAAATAATATCTTCTCGAGATAGGCTTAGCCATTCTAATCTAGTAATTTCAGAACAGTAAGGTTTGTCCTTACTGTAGTAGCAGGGTTGATTCAGACTACTCACACCTACTTAAGAAAACAAATATAGATCACAGAACTTCAGACCAGTTAATTTGCCCTATGCTACCTACAGGTTTCACAATTCAAATCACCTGAACTCTAAGGTAAACCCATGGAATCTTTAGAAGATACATGTATAGCTAAAAATGGGATCATGGTTGTTGGTGAGCTAGCAGCTGGATGAATCCTAGTCATACTCATGATTCATCAAAAGTCTGTTTGCTCTAAGGATATAGAGAGCTTCTTTAAATCTATGTGTTGATCCATGTTCAAATAGAGCCTACTTCTAGAAGCTGGTTATTTTTCTGTTTATGACTGATTTTTTTTTTTCAGTGTCTCAGGTAGCCCTGACTGTCAAACTTCTCATGCTCCTGGCTCCATCTCCTCAGTGCTGTGATTCCAGGCACCTACCACCAAGCTTGGTTTTACTTAGTGGTAAACCACCTGAACCAAACCCAGGGTTTTGTGCATGCTTAGGCAGCTATTCTCCTCAGCCTTAGCTACGACAATGAAAATTACATTTATCTTTTTTTTAAATATATATATATTTATTTATTTATTATGTATACAGTGTACAGAAGAGGGTCCTAGATTTCATTATAGATGGTTGTGAGCCACCATGTGGTTTTGCTGGGAATTGAACTCAAGACCTCTGGAAGAACAGTCAGTATTCTTAACCACTGAGCCATCTCTCCAGCCCCCCCCTTTTATATATATATTTATTTGTATTTTTTATGTGAATTGTGTTTTGCCTACATGTATAACTATGTAAGGGTGTTAGATCTTTGAATTACAGACAGTTGTTAGCTGCCATGTGGTTACTGGGAATCGACATTGCCTTGCCCAGTCTTTGAGCCATACCTGAGCTTATTATAATCTCTGTTTAGCTAGTGAGTATCATTGCTGACTGCAAGTCATAACACAAATATGACTGCCCTTACTGTCATAAGCACTTTGATTCTGTGAGGGTAATGGCTGCTGCAGGAGTAGGCAATGACTTGTAAGTAGAGAATTAAAACAATAGATGGGGGGGGCTGGAGAGATGGCTCAGAGGTTAAGAGCACTGACTGTTCTCTTTATTTATTTAACTTTATTTATTTATTTGCCTTGGTGTTTGCCTGGAACTGGTAACTGGAACTACAGACAGTTTTCAGCTGCCATGTGGGTGCTGGGAATTGAATCCCGGTCCTCCGGAAGAACAGTTGCTCCTAACTGCTGAGCCATCTCTCCAGCCCCAGTTTATTACATTTCAATATAAATTTTTTGTTTTGTTTGAGCTACAGTCTCACTATATTTCCTGGCCTGGAGCTTTCCATGTAGACCAGGCTAGCCTTAAACTCATAGGGATTTCCCAGTCTCAGATTCCCAAGTGGTGATCAATATAAATTTAGTTGTTTTTTGTTCATTTGTTTTTGAGGCAGGGTCTGACTACTGTTAGTAGCCCTGCCTGGCCTGGAACTCTGTTTTTTGACCAGGCTGGCCTCCAACTCACAGAGATCTTGCTGCTTCTGACTCCTGAATGCTGAGATTAAAGGCACGAACCACCACACTTAGCATTATAATTTATTATTGAAGTATAGTATCTCTACATGTGGTATAAAGTACACAAGTTGCATATATAATTTAATATAATATTAACATTTGAATGTAGAGTTAACATTAAAAGTCATTTTCTTTCTAATACGTGATTTTTTTTTACCTAAAGTAGCCTTCCTGAGCTGGGAAGATGGCTCAGTTGGTAAGAATGTTTCTATGTACAAGTATAATGACCTGAGTTCAAATCCCCAGCAAGTCAGCTATGGCTGTACAGGTCTATAACTCCTGTTATGGGGAAGCAAGGTTAGGAGTATTGTTGGGACCTGCTGGCCACCAACCTAGCTCCAGCTATAATGAGAGAACCTGCCTCGAGGGAATAAGGCTGAAAGTGATAGAGCTGGACACCTGACATTCTCCAGCCTTTGCATGCATCCTGGTATAAAGCTATGTGCATACACCACACATACCTCATGTGTATACACACAAATAAAGTAGCCCTTTGTGGGGGCTGGAGAGATGGCTCAGTGGTTAAGAGCATCGTCTGCTCTTCCAGAGGACCCGGGTTCGATTCCCAGCACCCACATGGCAGCTAACAACTGTCTGTAGTTCCAGTTCCAGGCAAACACCAAGGCAAATAAATAAATAAATAAATAAATAAATAAATAAATAAATAAAGTTTAAAAAATTAAAAAAAAAAGTAGCCCTTTTAGTGTTCTATCGAGTTGTTTAAATTGTTAAATCTGTGTTTACAGTTCATATTTCATATTATTTTACTTGAAATAAATGTGGTTTTCCCTCTTTTTAAATTGCTAGCCATGCAAAAAGCGAAGAAAAGATGATGACAGCTCTTCCTGTGAGACAATAACCAAATATTTATCACCAATAGGGAAGACTGGAGACAAAGTTTTCTCTCCACCAAAACCCAGTAATATTCTTCATTATTTTAGAAAGACTTCATTCACAAGTGAGAAGCTACAGTCAACAAAGAAATGCAAGGTAAAGCCATCTTCCTCACTGCTTGTTGGCAATAGCAGAGACTGTAAAACTCCTTTGGAAGTGCTCTCAAATGTGGAATTTAAGAAGAAAGGAAAGAGAGTTAACTTGTCTCATCAACTGAATGATATTAGCATTGAATCGCCACTTAGAGTTAGTAGTGATGATAGTAAGGAGGACTGCAGTTTAAGTGACTTTGTGGAAAGCAGTACTGATGTCTTCCTTTACAAGAAACATGTTGAGATTGTTACAGAAAGCATTCAAGATAGCAGAAACCAGCCAAATAAAATGACTTCCAAAAAAAATTTCCAGAAGATAAATCCTAAACAAGGCACCACAAAAAATGATGGCAAAATGTTAGGAAAAAGGAAGCACAGCAAGGTACTAGATCTGTCTGAAAGTGTTCCCTTGGCAGATGAAGTAAGTCTGCTCAAAAACAGTGGCGAAGAAAGAAAACAAAGCAGACCTTCCATGGCTGATGGAAACGAGAGTACTGCAGATCATATAGATTCCCTGGCTTGTGCAACCAAAATAGCTGACATAAACAAGAATACAGTAACTGTCTCCTATGAAGAATTTTTAAAAAGTCACAAGGCAGATAGAGTGGAAGAGATACCTGTCCCGGCAGTGCCAGTTTGTGTTCCTTCTGGACCTGGTGAAGCAGTCAAAAGTGGTTCTGAAGGTGAATTATCTCCACAGGTACACCTTAAGACAGTTACTGTTCTTGCACAAGTTCACCCTACTTCCCCCAAGAAGAAAAGGAAAATACCCCCAATTTTTTTGAAACAGAAACAGTTTGATCTGGAAAGTACCCTCTCTGATCCTGAAAATGAGCAGACAGTTCCGAAAAGGAGATCGAATGTGGTAATCCAGGAGGGCCAGTTAGAACTAGCTGTGCTGGATGCCGGGAGCTCAGAGGCTTCAGTACCCAAGTGCAGCATGAAGGAAAGACAGCAGTTCATGAGCGCATTCAGGCAGCCTCCATCCGAGATGCTCAGAAGTGGACCCAAAAAACCTTTGGAGAAGCAGAAAGACCCAAGTGAAAAATCTGTAAATGAAGGTGATAACAGTTGTGAAAAAATCATAGAAAATTCTAATATCCAAATAGTTTCAAATCATGGCAGTTCACAGACACACACTAATAAAGCAAGTTTTCCTAAGCAGAAAAGTAAAAACCCAAAGGAAAAGGGTAAGAAAACTCAAGGCTCGGAGACTATTCCAGATGGAGACAGAGAAGAAAACATGCAAAAGGAACAAACATCCTTTTCTTCAAAAGATAAACAAAAGCAAAGTAGCCTTCGAAGGAGCTTAAGACAGAAGTCAGAAATTTTCAAAAGCAATTTGTTACTTAACAATGATAGTCTTGTTTGTGAGGATACAGCACATAACTCTTTAAAAATGTCTCTGTGTGACAGAAATAAATCAAGAAAACAGAGCTCACCAATCAGGGAGATGGTTACACCTTCCAAAGCCGAGCCTGAAAAGAGGCTGCTGAACATTTCTACACCTAAACCAATCAGGAGATCTCTAAGAGGTAGCAAAAGGCCTGCCACAGTTACCCTTGGAGGCACTGAGTCTGAGGATGCCCAGGGCACTAGTCCAATGAAGGCTTCCACTCCAAAAGCAGCCAGCATGTCAGAAAAACACAGCCTGTATACAGCGGAATTAATAATGATATCCTCTGATTCAGAGAGCCCCATTCGGTAAAGTTTTGTTTTTCTTCTCAAGTTGGAACATTCTATATATATTATTAATTGGGAAGGGAAATTCTTCAAGCATTGTAGAGTTCATTCATTTTCTAGAATACGGTTTATTTATAAATAGGTTTTTTTTTGTGTGTGTATGTGTAACTCTGAGGATTGACCCTTATAGGTTAGGTAAGTGATCTGCCACTCACTACAGCCTTGTTCTCTTTTCATTTTGACACAAAGTCTCTTAGGTTGCCCAGGTTGGTCTTGATTTTCAGCCAGGCCTTAAACATGCTCTCCCTCTCTTTACTCTCCCAAGTAGCTAGAATGACAACCTGTGCCACCAAACCTGGCTTTTGTTTTGTTTGTTTTGAGATAGGGTCTTACTCAGTAGCCCATACTGGCTTGGAACTTAGTATGTAGCCTAGAATGCTTTCAGACCTGTGGCGATCCTCTATTCAAGCTACCTGAGTGCTGGGATTTCTAATGTGAGCCATTGCATACATGTTAATTATTTATTTAGATATGTTCTTACTTTATACAAAGTTAGTCCATCCAGGACTCAATCCTCCCAAGTTCTGGGATTGCTGGTATGTACTACCACACCTGGCTACTACAGCTAATTTAAAGTTGTTTTCAGAAGAGTTACAAAAACATTTCAGATGAATTTTAAACTTTTTTTTTTCTTTAGTTTTTTTTTGCGGCATCATTTTTTTGTGTAACAGCCCTGGCTGTCCTGGAATTTGTTTTGTAGGTAAGGCTGGCCTCCTGTCTCTGCCTCCCTGTCTTTGCTGGGATTAAAGTCATGCACCATCACTTCCGGCTAGGCTTATTAAATGAAGTAATAAATGATGAACTTTGGGGCTGGCAATGTAGCTTATTGGTAGAATGGTTGCTAAGAATGTACATGCTTTGATCCCCAGCACCAGAAGTAAATGAAAAAATTTGACTTACTGTTGAGTCAAACTAGTGACACTTGGTTTTTCTTTTTAAGTTGGAATATTAACTGGTTTGTTCTTATTTTTAAGATCCTTGTACATTATTATAAAAATATTTATAAGTGTCATTTTTTTTCCAGAATGAAATTCACTAGAATTAGTACTCCCCAAAAACCTAAGAAAAAATCCAAGAAATTATCTAAGAAATCTGAAACAACTGAGGGAGATCTCACTTCTCAGAAGAGAAAGGTAATAAAAGTACAGTAGTCCTGAATGTGATACTGTTTCCTTAGTAGACAATAGTACTGGAAGTCATGTCAAAGAAGATTTTTATGTGTTATAAGTCCACTAGCTACAGCCTATGCCATTTATTCCTTGTTCCTCTAGCTAGTTTATTAAGATGTTAAAATATCTCACTGTGGGCTGAAGCCTGCTGAGCTGAGTCTGATCACACACACGCACTAATAGTGTATACTATGTGATTGTATTAGCCTTGTTTGAGGGTCAAGGGGACAGTGCTGGGATGTGTAAGACATCTTAGGTTAAGTGTTCTACCACTAAACTTTATCCTCTGCTCTCTTTATTTTTATTTTGAGACATAGGCTTCATAAGTTGCTTAGCTGGTCTTGAACTCAGTATCATAGGCAAACAGGCAGGCATTGAATGAGTAATTGGCCTGCCTTAGTTTCCCTATGTGTGCGTGTGTGTTTTTAAATTTTCTTTATTTTTATTTTCAGTGTATGGGTGTTTTACCTGTTTGTGTGTTAGCACCACATGTGTGCAGTACCTGAAGAAACCAGAACAGGGCTTCAGATCCCCTGGGACTGGAGTTACATACAGATGGTTGTGAGCCACAGGGGTGCTGGGAATTGGACCCTGGTCTCTGGGAGAGCAGCTCCTAACTCTGAGATATCTGTGCTCTTACCTACTGAGCCACCTTTCCAGCCCCTCCCTATGTGTTCTTTACCCCTTTTATGAAGCAAGGTCTCCTTATGGAGACCAGGCTGGCTTCAAACTCAGAGATCTACATCCACCTGCATCTGCCGCCTGGGAGCCAAGATTATAATTGTGCACCTCCACACCTAACACCCAGCTCTGTTCTTTTTCTTTTTGGTTTTTCAAGACAGGGTTTCTTTGTTTAGCCTTGACTGTCTTGGAACTCACTCTGTAGACTGGGTTGTTTTCTCACTCACTGAGATCCACCTGTCTTCGCCTCCCACTACTTCTGGCTTTTAGCTCTTTTCTTTTTTCCCCCAGCTCTATTCTTTACTCTTTGACTTCCTATCATATCTAATTAGATTATATAAAATCAATGTCTAGGGGCTGGAGAGATGGCTCAGAGGTTAAGAGCACTGGCTCTTCTTCCAGAGGACCTGAGTTCAATTCCCAGCAAAACCACATGGTGGCTCACAACCATCTATGGTGAGGTCTGGTGCCCTCTTCTGTAAAACTGTATGCAGTTTATAAATAAATAAATAAATAAATAAAAAGAGTTAAAGTCTTATTCTGTGTTAGGTTAAAAAAAAAAAATCAATGTCTATGTATTATATGTTTTTTATTTATGTTATCTAATGATAGCCTTGAATATAGTATGTACAGTAACTATTTGTATTTGGACCATAATTTACCTGAATTTGTTGGCTAAAATCAAAGAGTAGATTGTCATCAAAGTAGTAGGAAAATACCTACCAATTTTAATGAAATTTATAGACCCTCTTCTGAATTTATGTTTTATTTTTTTTTTTTTTGAAGCATAGTTTTTTGTGTAGCCCTGGCTGTCCTGGCACTCACTTTGTAGACCACAGCTTGGCCTTGAACTCACAGAGCTCCACCTCCCTCTGTCTCCCAAGGGCTGGGATTAAAGGCAATTGCCACCCCCGCCTGGCTAGTTGTGTGTTTTTTTAAAGTGTATGTGTGTCTGTGTATATGTATGATGTGTTTGTATATATAATACTCAGTAAATTCATGGCAGTATGCAACAGCACACTGGTATCAATCCTTGCCTTCTACCTATTTGTTATAGGATCTCCAATTTGCTACTGCATGGTGTAGACTAGCCAGTGTGTCTATCCTCCCATTTCACCGGGAACATTGGGGCTATAGACTGGTATATAGCAGTTACCATGCACAGCTTTGCATAGGTTCTGGGTGGCTAGGTTTGTTGTTGTTGTTTGTTTGTTTGTTTTGGTCTTTTTGAGATAGGGTCTCACTTTTGTAGCTCTTTTTAAGAGCCCTGGCTGCTCCTCCAAAGGTCCTGAGTTCAATTTCCAGCTCCCACATGGTGGCTCACAAACATCTGTAATGAGATATGATGCCCTCTTCTGGCCCGCAGGCAGAACACTGTATTTAACCACTGAGTTATCTCTCCAGCCTTCTCCAGCCCAGTTCTGGGTTTACATGCAGACCCACTTACAACAATTACAGGTTTAAAAAAAGCAGACTATCATTAAATGTATTTGCATTTGGGGTCCTTGGTAAGGTTTAAACAATTATTTTTTGGTTGATCATTAATGTAATGTAAATAGTTTTTTCTACTATATATTTCTTTTTTTCTGTTTTCAAATATGAAATTCTTGTTGTGATCTGAATTAATAGTACAAATTTTTGTGTAGGCAAACAGTACTTTGAAAAATGTATCAAAAGCAAAACAACTGATTGAGAGAGCAAAAGCTTTCCAAGTCAGTGGGTCAAAGGCTGAGGAAACAGTGATGCCCTTGAGGCGGTCCTCCAGGCACCAGATACTTCCTGAAGGGGAGAAGTCATCAGAGACAGACGTAAGTATTCCAGTAGCTGTTAATACTGTTGTTATTGTTCTGTTACTAGGAGTGGGAGGAGAAGGAAACCTTTACAGAGGTGTAAGGTTACATTCAATAGCCAGGTGCACATTCTGCTTTAAAAGCCTTTGACTCACAGGATGTAGTCCAGTCTCAGGTCACTTGAGGTGTCTTGTAAACTGAATCTTGATTCTTCTCATTCTTCAAGCAGCTTTTTGCCACAGCCACAATAAAATTAATTTCTCCCCAGTTAGCTCACATTTCACTGTTTACTTTCTTGCTTTGAAATTCACATCCCAGGCTGGAGAGATGGCTCAGCTGTTAAGAGCACTGACTGTTCTTCCGGAGGACCTGAGTTTGATTCCCAGCATCCACATGGCAGTTAACAACTGTGTGTAATTGCCAAGATCTGACACCCATATACAGTTATACATGCAGGCAAAACACCAATTTACATAAAATAAAAATAAATATTTCAAAAAAGAAATTCACATTCCAAGTACTATCTTCTACCTGAGAATTCTGTACTCGACTTTTACTATCCTGCTAGAAGCCACTACCTCCTATTTTTTAAAAATAGTTTTATTGAGATATAATTTGCATGCTGTCCAGTTGGCCATTTAATGGTACAACTTAAAATCAAAGGTCTTATGGAACATACCTGGAATTGTAGCACTAGGGAAGTAAATGGAGAGATCAGAAGTTTGGGGTGATCCTCAGGTGTGATTAAGTTTGAAGGCACCCTGGCCTACATGAGACCAACCACCCCCCAAAAAAGTATGCAGTTCAGTGTCTTTGAATACATTCAGAGTTGTGCATATTCAATTTTAGAAAACTTTTTGTTTTTTGAAATAGGGTCTTATTATGTATCCCAAGATGCCTCAAATTCACCATTCTTTTACCTCAGCTGAGATTGTATGTGTCACTATGCCAGTTTAGAACACTTCTATTAACTCCAAAGAGGACCATCCCCCTTTACTGTTGCTTCCAGTTCTCCCATTTTCCTGTGGCAACTACTTATCCTCTTTCTGTTTCTATAGATTTTCTATTCTGGACAGTTCATAAAATATTGTATATATACTATGGGAGACCACTACCAATTGAGCTACAACCCCAGCCTTCTGCGATATAATTATCTCTTTCTCCAATGTATCCATGCTTTGTATGCTGTCTACCTATTAGTTATTTAGTAGTCACTTCAGTTACCTTTTCAGCAGAGGCAGTGTTAACAGTGCTTACGTTCACCCATCTTTATTTTGCTTGATAATGACTCCATAGTACAAGAATAGTAATGCTGGCAATTTGGGTACACAAAGAGAAGTAGTGGAAAAGGTGAAAAATCTTCAGTTAATAGGGAAAGAAGCCAGACAGACAAGTTTGAGGTTAGCCTGGTCTGCAGAGCAAGTTCCAGGACAGCCATGGATATACTATGAGATTACCTGTCTCAAAGAAAGGAAGATAGAGAAAGAAAGAAAGAAAGGAAGGAAGGAAGGAAGAAAGGAAGGAAGGAAGGAAGGAAGGAATCTTTTATCTGTGAAATTATGAAGAAAAAGGAAATTTCTTCAGATTCACTGTCACATCTCAATCTGTAAAAGTTGTGTTTGGAAGTGAGTGTTATCAGATATGTGAAAATAACCTAGCTGAGAACCTCTGAGGCTTAGGTATTCACTGGAGTTATTGGAATCTCTTACAGACAAGGGAAAATACTGTATTAAAGTATTGTTTTTTTCTTCCTTATTTTGTCTCAGGACTCTGTAATACTAATAGAGTCAAGTCCAACTTCTGTAAAGCAACCAGAGAAACATCAGAAGAAACTTAAGAATTTGAATGATGTACTAGGAAAGAAACTGAATAAACCTTCTAAAAATGCCCCTGGTAATTGGATTTAATACTTTAATACTGTTTGATGAATGGTAGAATGTTTGGGGGGCAATTAATTCTGAAAATTTTGGTACAAAGTTAATGTCTTGTTTCATAAAATAGAAAATGTAGGTATTGTATTTGTTTTCTTTTCTTTGAGACAGGGTCTCACTATATATCCCTGCCTACAGAGATCTACCTGCCTCTGCCTCTGAAGTGGTGGGATTAAAGGCATGTACCATCATGCCTGGCTTTGTTTTGTGGGTCAGGATTTCCTGTCACCAGACTAGTTATTATGTAATTGAAGTCCTAACCCTAACCTTCAAATGCTGGGCTTATAGCGTGTGCCACCTTGCCTCCCTAATTATTTCTGTTTTGATAAGTAAAATCTTGAGTAAGCTTTTCATATAAAAAAATTAAGCATCTTATTTTTTAAACTTTGTTTTGGGACATCTTTTAAATTTTTATACTTCTGTATATGTACTTAGTGGCTCCCAAACTACTATCAAAATTTTCTGTGTTCATTAAAACATTTCCTTGTAGCAGAGTGTGATGGCTCATTCCTTTAATCCCAGCACTGAGAAGGCAGAGACAGGTAGATGAGTTCTGTGAGTTCAAGGCCAGCCTGGTATACTCTGGGAGTTTGAGGCCAGCCAGAGCTACACAGAGAGACCCTGTCATGAAAAACCAAACCAAAAAAAAAAAAAAAAAATTTACTTATTACTGTGTTACTATTATTATTATTATTATTATTATTGTTTTGTTTTGTTTTGTTTTTTTAAAAACAAGGTTCTTCTGTGTAGCCTTGGCTGTTTTGGAACTAGCTCTGTAGACCAGGCTGGCCTAGAACTCAAAGGTATCTTCCTGCCTCTGTCTCCTGAATACTGGGATTAAAGTCATACACCAATGCTGCTGAGCACATTTCTTTATTATTTTTTAATTTATTGAGTGATTGATTTGGTGTTCCCATGTGATGATGTAAGATAATTTCAGGTGTGGGTCTTTGTCTTCTACTTGCAGTTTATGCATGAACTTCAGGATAAAACCTGGTTTATAAGACTCTTTCTACTCAATCATCTGTACAGCCCCTAATTTTTTAGATAAGTTTATTTTTTAAACTATTTTTTTAAAGATTTACTTATGTATTATATGTATATGAGTGCTCTATCTGCATGTACAACAGCATGCCAGAAGAGGACATCAGATCCTACTATAGATGGTTGTGAACCACCATGTGGATGCTGGGTGGGAATTGAACTCAGGACCTCTGGAAGACAGCCAGTGCTCTTAACTGCTGAGCCATCTCTCCAGCCCTAACTATTTACTTATTGTGATAGGGTCTCACTACTCAATCCTGCCTGGTCTGCAACTCACTATGTAGAAAAACAGCTTTATTTTTGTTTTTAACATGTGTGTTTGTGTCTGTGTATATGTGCTACTTGTGTGTGGTGATGAAGAGGTGGGGAGAGAGCTTCTTTCTGTGGAGCTGGAATTGCAGAAGGTTGTGAGTCTTCCAACATGGGTGTTGGTTACCAGACTCAGATTCTCTGGAAGGGCTCTGTGTACTCTTAACTGCTAAGCCCTCTATCCAGCCTGTTCTGTTTGTTAGTTTTTAACATTAAAACATTTAAAATTTTTATGTATTTTCCTAGTTATACTGAGAAGAATTTTAAGATGTACATTATGGGATTCTATCATTAAAAATGAAAGTTTAAAATTAAAAAATCCAGTGTATTCTGATATTACCAAGTTGATGAAACATTATTATATAGCATTTTTATAAATAAAAAGATAACTGAAGGATAAGTGGAAGTGGTAAACATTTAATACTAACCAAATTATTGATTTTTTTTTTCCTAAGGAAAAATGAAAATTGCTCCTTTATTTCTTGCAAAAAAGACTAAGAAAACAGCCATTCCTCTCCTTGATTTGGATGAAAGCAGGTCAGTCCAATACACATAAATAAACAATGAATGTTTTATAGAATACAAGTTGTATTTATATGTTTACTTTATTTAATGAGATGTCAATGACCATTTGAAATCTTTATTTTGCTTGTTCATATATATGTGAACATATATATGTGGTGTGTGTATAGCATATTTGTGATTGTCTGTGCTCACGTATGTTTTTGTGTACTTATGTGCAGTTCTTGATGGAGGTCAGAAGCAGATAACAGGAATCTTCCTCCTTCATTACCCAGCTCTGATTCAGGTGCTGGGCACCGTACCTCCATCTCCACACTTACATGCCAAGTGCTTTCCCCACTTGAGTCATCTCCCTAGCCCTCTGACAAAGTTTTAATACAAACTATTGATAATGCTTGCACTACTGTTGAAGGTCTTAGGTTTTTGCAAAGTCTTTTGGGCTATTTCACATAAAATAGAAAAATAATTGAAAAAACCCTCAAAGTATCAAACTTTGCTTATGACTCTCTCAATAAAATGTCTACAATGTGCCAGTCACTATTTTTGGCACTAGGAATTTTTTAAAAAGATTTGTTTATTTATTATGTATACAGTGTTCTATTTGCTTGTATCCTTGCAGGTCAGAAGAGGACACTAGATCTCCTTATAGATGTTTGTGAGCCACTATGTGCTTGCTAGGAATTGAACTCAGGACCCCTGGAAGGGCAGTCAGTGCTTTTAACCACAGAACCACCTTTCCCTTCTGGCACTAGGAATCTTAAAGGAAACACAGGCTTACAGTCTTAACTGGCTTAACACATGAAAAGTTGACATTGTGCTAGGGAAGGGCACAGAATTTTACTAGTTTATATTAAAGAGATTTTTGTCTCGCCGTTTCACTGACAAAATGATACCTGATTTCTGAAGGAAAAGCAGCATCTCATCTAGGGGAGGGAGTACCTGAGGCTGTAGGGAAGATGATAATGTGAGATTAATTGGAGAGATGGATCTCAGCCTGAGGATCATAGATGCTGTGCTAAGGAATTTGCTAAGAGTGGCACAAATACACAAAGGATTTTAGACATTGATTACATGTAAACCGATTTGGATTGTGAAAGTTTAATGTGCCTACTAGATGGAGCTTATGAACACGTAAAGAGCAGGATGCAGGCTGGTAGAGCGCCTTATCTAACATGCGTGGAGCCCCAAATTTAATCTCTAGCACTGCATAAACTGGGTGTGAAGATTCACACCTGGGAAGATTGGGCAAGAGGACCAGAGGTCCAGGGCCGTCTTCAGGTACCTAGGAAACTTGAAGCCTGCCCAGGTTTTTTTCCTTGTTTGTTTAGAAGAGTAGAATGGAAAAGGAAGTTAAAGTAGATGTAAGAGTACATGTGTGAGATGGTGGAGATGAAAGCTAGGGTAGTTGGAATGAAATATGAGTAGATTTTGGAAGATAAATTTTTGTGGGTTATGTGTATATTTCTGTTCTCTCCAGCACTGGAAATTGAGGACATTGTTCTAGGCAAGCACTTTGCCACTGAACCACATCCCAGCTCTTTTTTTGTTTGAGACAGGGTCTTGCTAAGTTACCCGGCAGGTTGTCAGGTTTTTGTGGCATGTGCTTTTACCAGTGAGCCATCTCACTGTAAAATTTTAAAGTGTTTATTTTCTAGATTATTTATTAAAATTTGGCATTTATTTATTTGTGTATATGATGGTGGGGAGCAGAGATTTGTTTTTTTCTACTAGTTTATTGGTCCTGGAAATTGAACTCAGATCGTCAGTCTTGGTAGCTGCTGAGCCTTGCACTGGTCCTAAGTAGTTTATCCTTCATTTTATTTTATTTATTTTTATTTAGAGACAGGGTCTTACTGTATAGCTCTGGCTGTCCTGGAACTTACTTTGTAGAATTAGCTGGTTTTTAATTCAGAGATCCACCTGCCTTGGCCTCCTAAATGCTGGGATTTAAGGCATGCACTGCTACACATGGGTATTTTAAAGATTATTTCTTTTTTTTTTTCTCCTTCTTTATTTTATATTTATCAAAAAAACAGTAAAATGAATTTAAAATGCGGAAAAGTTAACAATAACTATAAAGAGGATAAGAATCATAAGCATGGCTTATCAAGGGTGGTAATGCAAATAAGATTGCTACACATATATTTTCTTTGTGTTCATCTTTCCCTCTGAATTTTTTTTTTTTTTCCATCCCTGTATATCCTTATTCAAGGTCCCTTCCCCCTCCCACCACATCTGGTCATTTTTCTTCTCTGCAACTCCCCATCCCCTCCCTGGGCAGGGAGCAGACAGTCCTATGGTCCCACTGACCCAATAATGCTTGGATCAGTTTCCACTCCTGGCCAAATCCAGTTTTGTCCCCCCTCCCTAAAGATTATTTCTAATACATGTATTTACTTACACACGTTTGGTTTTGTTCTTTTACTCTTTTAGGAAGTCTACAATCTAGCTTCCAAATAAATCAAACAGAGAGGCTTATTCTTAATTAGAAGCCTTAGCTTGGCTTGTTTCTTGCCAACTATTTTTTTTTAATAGATTATTTATTATGTTATACAGTGTTTTGCCTGCAGGCCAGAAGAGGGCATCAGATCTCATTACAGATGGTTGTGAGCCACCATGTGGTTGCTGGGAATTGAACTCAGGACCTTTGGAAGAGCAACTGGTGCTCTTAACCACTGAGCCATCTCTCCAGCCCCCTTTGCCAACTTTTCTTTTTTTTTTTAAACTTTATTTATTTATTTATTTGCCTTGGTGTTTGCCTGGAAGTGGAACTACAGACAGTTGTTAGCTGCCACGTGGGTGCTGGGAATCGAACCCGGGTCCTCTGGAAGAGCAGACGGTGCTCTTAACCGCTGAGCCATCTCTCCAGCCCCGCCAACTTTTCTTAACTTAACCCTGTCTAACTTTTGCCTCTGGGCTTTTCCCTTTTCTTTCTTCTGTAATCTTATTCTCCTACTCTGAGGCTAGCTGAGTGGCTGGCCCCTGGAGTCCACCTTCTTCTCTTAGTCTTTCTCCTCCCAGATTTCTTCCATTCATTCTCTCTTCCTGCCAGCCCCACTTACATGGCTTTTGGCCATTGAGTTTTTTATTTAGGCCATTAAGTGTTTTAGACAGGCAAAGTAACATAGCTTCACAGAGTTAAACAAAAGCAACATTAGCAAAAGTAACTCACCTTAAAATAATATTCTATAACACATACGTCATAGCATGCCTGCCTCTAGAGATCAGAAAACAGTTTGTTGATTTTCTCTTTCACATTGTGGGTCCTGGGAAATTGAACTCAGGTTATCAGTTGATTTATTTATTTTTTAGATCTTATAACTTTTGCTTTTTTTTTTTTAAATAATTTTCTTCAAAGTCAAGATTCATCAGAACAAACTCAGGATTGTGATGTACAATTTAAAGCAAAGCGTGATTTTCTAATGAGTGGTTTGCCAGATTTACTGAAACGACAGATTGCAAAGAAAGCTGCTGCACTAGATGTATACAATGCAGTGAGTACCAGTTTCCAGAGGGTTGTTCATGTACAGCAGAAGGATGATGGTAAGTTTATTTGTGTGTGTGTGTGTGTGTGTGTGTGTGTGTGTGTGTATGTGTGTGTGTGTGTATTTGTTTATTTATTTAGACAGGGTCTCTCTGTTCAGCTTGGCTGGCCTGGAACTCACTACAAAGACCAGGCTGGACTCAAATGTATTTATTTGGAACCAGGGTTTTATTCTGTAGCCCAGCCTGGCCTTGAACTTATGTATCATATGCCTAAAATTTAGCAGTACTTCTGCTTTAGTTTCCAAAGTGTTGGGGTTATACACATGCGCCTATATCTGGCTAGGTATTTATTCTTACCATGCTAGAAGTAATGTGATACTATGTAAGGTGTTGTTAAAAAATAAAAAATAGGGACTGCCTGGCAGTGGTGGCACAAACCTTTAATCTTAGTACTCAGGAGACAGGTGCAAGTGGATCTCTGAGTTTGATGCCAGCCTAGTCTACAGAGCGAGTTCCAGGATAGGTTCCAAAGCTACATAGAAAAATCCTTTGTGGTCCATAGTTTCTGGCCCAGCCTTGCCCCGAGGTCCAGACCTGTCCCCAACCCCTTAGACCCAAAGAATCACACAAAGAGGCTTATATTAATTACAAGCTGTTAGGTCTATGGCTCATGCTCATTATTTGATAACTCTTGATCTTTTTTTTTTTTTTTTAAAAAAAAAAAAAACTTTATTTATTTACTTATTTATTTGCCTTGGTGTTTGCCTGGAACTGGAACTACAGACAGTTGTTAGCTGCCATGTGGGTGCTGGGAATCGAACCCGGGTCCTCTGGAAGAGCAGACGGTGCTCTTAACCACTGAGCCATCTCTCTAGCCCCCATAACTCTTGCTCTTAAAGTAACCCGTGATTTTATTTCTGTCTAGCCATGTGACTTGGTACCTTGTCTCATTGCAGCATTCTTGTCTTCTTCCCTCTGTGTCTGCTCATATCTCTGCTCTGCTCTTCTACTTCCCAGCATTCTCCTAGTCTGGTTGTCCCACCTCTACTTCCTGTCTAGCTACTTGACCAATCAGTGTTTTATTAAACCAATATTTACAGTGACAAATATTCACAGCTTATGAATGTCCCATAGCAACCTTGTCTCGAAAAACTAGAAAAGAAAAAGGAAAATAAAATGCTTTTAAAATTACAATTTTTTTTGTTAGTTTGATTTTTATTTTTTTTCTTTAAATATTTATTTATTATGTGTACAGTATACAGAAGAGGGCACCAGATCTCATGACAGATGGTTGTTAGCCACCATGTGGGTGCTGGGAATTGAACTCAGGTCCTCTGGAAGAGCAGTCAGTGCTCTTACCTTCTGAGCCATCTCTCCAGCCCCTGATTTTTATTTCTTCTTTTTTTTAAAATATTTATTTATTATATATACAGTATGCAGAAGAGGGCACCAGATCTCATTATAAATGGTTGTGAGCCACCATGTGGGTGCTGGGAATTGAACTCAGGACCTCTGGAAGAACAGTTAGTGCTATTAACCTCTGAGCCATCTCTCAAGCCCCGATTTTATTTCTTAAGACAGAGTTTCTTTATGTAGCCTTGGTTGTCCTGGAATTTATAGTCTAGGCTGGCCTTGAACTCACAGAGATCTGCCTGCCTCTGCCTTCTGAGTCCTGGGATTATTAAAGGCATATACCACCACCCAGCAGAAAATGGAGTAGTTTTTCCTGGTTTTACAGTTTGTTTTTTTAATTTTTATTTATTATGTATACAGTGCTCTGCCTGCAGCCAGAGGAGGCCACCAGATCTCATTATAGATGGTTGTGAGCCACCATGTGGTTGCTGGGAATTGAACTCAGGACCTCTGAAAGAGCAGCCAGTGCTCTTAATCTCTGAGCCATCTCTCCAGCCCCATGGTTTTATAGCTTTTTGATCGTGATTTTAGTGATTATATATATATATTTTTTTTAAAACTTTATTTATTATTTATTTATTTGCCTTGGTGTTTGCCTGGAACTGGAACTACAGACAGTTGTTAGCTGCCATGTGGGTGCTGGGAATCGAACCCTGGTCCTCTGGAAGAGCAGACGGTGCTCTTAACCGCTGAGCCATCTCTCCAGCCCCTAGTGATTATATTTTATTTTATTTTTTTCTAATCCCTGGAATTCGTTTATTGATGATGCTTCCAGACATAGCAAAGAAGGAAAAGGGATTTTTATTTTATCCCTTATGTCATCTTTGCATCCCTTATATAAGGAACCTTGAATAAATACTGTTTTAATGTTTAAATTTGGGCTTGTGAGGCTGAGTCTGAGAATCTATATTCATGGCCTGCCTAGCATATAGCAGTTTAGTTTTTGCCTGGGCTCCATAGTGAGGCTCTGTCTAAAAACAAACAGGAAAACAACAAATGAATAAAAAGGCCAAAGCTTAGACAGACTGTAAACCAGATGCTAAATAGTACCTCAGTTTTTAACCTATATATCAAAGTTGATTTAAAAAGAAATGAGCTTGCTGGTATCTGCTCATTTTTGACAAATTAAAGAGAAATTGAGGTAATTTTTATCAATTGTTTTTGACAGGAGTCTTGCTATAAGGCCTAGCATTGTGCTTTCAGGCCTGTCTCAGCCTCTTAAGTGTTGGAATTATAGGAGTATACCCTGGTATGGTCAAGCTTTGCATTTTTTTTCACCCTATATTCACTTGGGTGTTTGATATTTTGGTTTGAACTATATAGCTGCTTTGGTTTGTTTGCTTGCTAGAGTTTTCACTTTTTGTTGTTGTTTGGTATTGCGGGAAAATTAACTCAGAGTCTCATACATAAGATTTATCAGAGCTTTTCATGTTTGCATGTTTGATAGTCTGTAAATGAATAGTGTATAAATTAGGATTTTTTTTTTTTTTTTTTTAGCATATTGGTTATGGCATTTGAAGCCACCTTCTTGTCCTCTGTTAACTGAATTTAAAGATTTGAATACGAAAGTAACAGATCTCTCAAAATGTGTTATTTCTCTTGGTGAATTTTCAACATTGAATTCAAATCCAAGGAGAAATTCTGCTGCTGTGGTAAGTGTAGATAAGCCATTTATTATTCTAACTTTCAGAAGAAAACACTGGCTATCAACACTTTAGCCTACTGGTTCTTCTTTTCCTAGGCTCTAGTTCTATTAAAAAAAAATATTCTTGGACTGGAGAGATGGCTCAGAGGTTAAGAGCACTGAGTATTCTTCCAGAGGTCCTGAGTTCAATTCCCAGCAACCACTTGGTAGCTCACAACCATCTATTTTGAGATATGGTGCCCTCTTCTGGCACACAGGCATAGTGGAGGCAGAATGTTGTATACATAATAAATAAATCTTAAAAAAAAAAAAAGGAGGATTTCTGGGTTTGAAGCCAACTTGCTTTACATAGCTACTTCCAGCACAGCCAAGGCTATACAAAGAAACCCTGTCTCGGGAAAAAAAAAAAAAAAAAAAAACAAGAAAGAGAGAAATCTGTATTTTTTAAATAGTCATAGAATTTTAAAGATATATTTATATTCTTTTATGTTTATATGATCCTGAGTGTATATGTATACCATGTTCATACATCTGCTCACAGAGACCAGAAGAGGGCATGACATATCCTAGAATTGGAGTTAACAGGTAGCTGTGGATCACCTATTGTTGATGCTGGGAACTGAAGCCAGGTTCTCTGAAAGAACAACAGAGTGCAACTAACCACTGAGCCATCTCTCTAGCCCCTCCCAGAGCTTTAAAACATCAAAATAGTTAATATCAGAGCAGGTATATGGATACATGAGTATAAAACAAGTACTTGGAAGGGTAAGATATGAAGCTGATGAATTGAAGGTCAGCCTGGGCTATATACTGAAATCTTGTCTTTATTTTTATTTAATTTTAAGAAAGGATTTCAACTTTACTATGTTGTATTGGCTGGTATGGAGCTCACTGTGTAGACCAAGTTGGTTGGCCTCAGACTTACAGAGATCCACCTACCTCTGGGATTAAAGGTATATACCACCATGCCTGTCAAGACATTACCTTTAACAAAAAGAAGAAAGCAATTTTATTAGATATAGCATATTTAAATACTTTGTAAGCCAGAACTAATGTGCAAAGTATAGTTAGTTGAAAGTAGAAAATAAATAGATGAGGGCTGGAGAGATGGCTCAGCGGTTAAGAGCACCGTCTGCTCTTCCAGAGGACCCGGGTTCGATTCCCAGCACCCACATGGCAGCTAACAACTGTCTGTAGTTCCAGTTCTAGGCAAACACCAAGGCAAATAAATAAATAAAAGTGTTTTAAAAAATTTTTTTTAAAAAAAGAAAATAAATAGATGAAATAGATCCTTCCAAAGCTAAGCTTTTGTGTTTAGTAACTAAAGCTAATATTCCATTGATAGCAACTTTCTGTGCAGGAAGCATTTGGTGCACTTGGTAGTGTTGTGGCTAAGGCAGTAGATGATATGTGCTTGTTATTGTACATCTTGTTCTTTATTGCAGCTGATAAGGACGAGGAAGGATTTTACTAAAGAAGTAAAAAATCTTTTGCTGGAGGAAATAAAGTGGTCAAATCCTGAATTTTCTTTAGGAAAATATTTCCCCTTGCTTCTAAAAAAACGAATGGAGCACCAGATACTTTCAGAGGGTCATGATAAACAAGGTTAGTGATAATCATTGCCATTTGTGTCTACATTTGAGTTTGTCTCTCTTTCTCTCTCTCTTTGGTTTTTCTTTTTTGTAATAATTTATTTATTTATTATTGTATACAGTGTTCTGTCTGCATGTATGCCTGCAGGCCAGAAGAGGATACCAAATCTCATTATAGATGGTTGTGAGCCACCATGTGGTTGCTGGGAATTGAACTCAGGACCTCTGGAAGAACAGCCAGTGCTCTTAACTTCTGAGCCATCTCTCTAGCCCCTCTCTTTGGTTTTTCAAGACAGGGTTTCTCTGTGTAGTTTTCACTGTCCTGGAATGGAACCGGAACTCACTTTGTGAACCAGGCTAGTCTAGAACTTAGAGATGTGCCTGCCTTTGCCTCCCTAGTCCTGGGACTGTTAAAGGTTGTGAAAAAGATGAAGACCCAGCCTTTGACTCTTATACATGGTTAGCACAGACAAAACAATTGACAAAAAATAATGTTTAGGAGTGCAGTGTAGTGTTTGGTCCTGCTAACTTCCTGAGATCCTAACCCAGGCAGATCTAGTTATGTTAAAATGCTAATCATTCTTAATAAACCTCAAATGGGATCAATGCAACTTATGTATCTTGTATAGAAGGTGGTCTAAATATTAAGGTCTCCAGCTTACTCTAATTACATAACATTTGATTCCTACCTTTTTATAGTAATGTTGTAACACTATAGCTTATTTGAAAGTGATAGGAAGATTTTTTGGGGTATGGAAGATTGTTTTTGTTGCTTAGTAAGCACATCCATTTTTTTAATTCCCAAATAGCAAGTCCACAACTACAGCTTCATGTCAGTCAAAAAGAAACTAAAAGAAAATGTATGGAAACGGGAAATCAAAAGTCAAAAAGAAAGAAACCAAATGAATATTCAGTGAGCCCAGAAAAGATAAAGGGGAAGTCAGAAGATCTTGACAAAAGAGTCAGCTCTTCTGGAATAAATCAACATTCTTCCAAAGGTATGTTCTAAATATCTCAGGGGAGAAGCAAACGCTGCAAGTACATTTAATGGCAAGTCAGAAGCTGTAGAAGATGATACTCCATCAGTAGACAATGATCGAGTCATTAGCAGAAATGCTATTCTTCCCTGGAAACTGGATTTTTTTTCCTTTTCATTCTTGAACACTTGATTTTTAACCTCTGAATCTCCACCCCATTTTGAGCCAGTCTTATATAGCCCAGGCTAATCTCAAACAAAGATGACCTTGAGTTTCCTGCCTCAACATTCTAAGCACAAGATTGTAAGCATGCCATATTGATGTATATTGCAAGGGACTGAACCCAGGTCTTAGTGCATGCCAGGCAAATTTTCTACCTACTAAGCCACATTGTAAACCCCTGGCCTGTCATTCTTATTACTCTCTCTCACCATTATTGGGGGTGGAGGTGGGGGCTCAAGACAGAGTTTCCCTCTATAACAGCTCTGGCTGTCCTGGAACTCAGAGACCTTCTTGCCTTTGCATTCTGAGTGCTAGGATTAAAGACACACACCACAACACCAGTTGATTTAATTCAAATATTTTATATAAAGTTTGTGTAATGTTTTAATATTTGATATGGTATGTCACCTATCATTTTCTTTTAAAATTTTAAAGATTATTTTATGTGTATGGGTGATTTTCCTGCATGTATATTTGTGTACTATATATGTGAATGGTACCGGCAAAGGCCACCCCATGGGTAGAGCAAGGTTGGGTCCTCTGGAAGGCAGTCAGTGCTCTTAACTTCCAGAGAGCCATCTCTCCAGCCCCCTTGCCTTCCGTGAAGGATATTTTTATGAACTGACTTTCTTAAATTTACTATCAATTTCCTCACTTGTATAAACCCCACTGAAATGTTGAGTTTTCGTTGATTGGCCTCTTAGTATGGAAAGGATTGCTATCTTGGCAGTCTTCTTTGTAAAAGGTATATTCTTTGCCTCTTTATTCAGATTGGCTTCCTAGGTCAGAGGTTGTCTTTGTTCTTTAGCTAGCTTACTGGTTTCTGTGCTACACACTATTTTTATTGATTCATTTAATCAAATATGGTAATTTAAAATGTACTTATTTAAAGTTATGCACATACATTACTCTGTCATTAGTTTTTTTCTAATTTATTTAGTTTTTTGAGACAGGGTCTCACTATGTAGCATGGGATGGCCTGGAATTCACTATGTAGACCACACTAGCCTCATATTCAGAGATCTACATGCCTCTGCCTCCCGATTGCTGAGATTAAAGGTGTTCGATTGATTGTTTTTTTTTTTTTTTTTAAAATGCAATTTTTTTTAACTTTATTTATTTATTTATTTGCCTTGGGGTTTGCCTGGAACTGGAAATACAGACAGTTGTTAGCTGCCATGTGGGTGCTGGGAATCGAACCCGGGTCCTCTGGAAGAGCAGACGGTGCTCTTAACCGCTGAGCCATCTCTCCAGCCCCTGATTGTTTTTTTTTAAAGGTGACTGAATTTGGTATGCCAAATTTTAAATGTAAAGTTTTAAAAATACATTTTTGCATTTTATAAATAAAATTGCTTTTATAAATGTCTTTCAGTTCATTTATAATGAGGTAAATGTCTAAGAATGTTTGCTTATTCAAGGAATGAATAATAACCTTACTTATTTATTTTTGCTTTAGATTCAGGAACTGAAGACACGCTTTGGACAGAAAAATACCAGCCTCAGAATTCAAGTGAACTCATAGGCAATGAATTAGCTATCAAAAAGTTACATAGGTTAGTAAAATATGTAAAGGAATTAAGAAATAGTTTATGGATCTAGTTTTGCTATTTAGACTAAAACTTGGAAATTACAAAGTAATATTACATGGGAAAGTCTTATTATGAAAATAGTTTCTAGTAAAGTGTCTCTCTTTGGGCTTGGTGGTGCACACCTTTAATCCCAGCACTAGGGAGGCAGAGGCAGGTGGATCTCTGTGAATTCAAGGACAGACTGGCCCACAGATTGTGTTCCAGGACAGCTAAGGCTGTTTCAAGAAACCCTGTCTCAGAAAAAAAAAAAAAAATTCTTTATCAGAGATTACCACTATTGAAACTGCCTCATAAAACTTTCAGGCAATATTATATGTGTTGGTCATGCATATATCCCAGCATTCTAGGGATGGATGCAGGAGGAACAGGAAATACCAGTTTGAATTACATAGCAAATTTTAGGCTAGCCTGGGCTACATGATCTTCTTATCTCAAAAAATATAATATACACGTATTAAATCTTACCTTTTTGTTTGTTTTTTGAAACATAGTTTCTTGGTGTAGTCTTGGCTGTCCTAGAACTAGCTCTGTAGACCAGGTTGGCCTTCAACTCATAGAGATCCAGCTGTTTCTGCCTCTCTAGTGCTGGGAATAAAAGGGTGTGCCACCAGTACCTGGCAACTCTTACTTTCTAACCAGTAGGATTGTGTTAACTATTGATTCCGGTCTATAGTTCCAAAGCTAAAATATACTGTCTTTGTAAAATTTATTTATAGTAGATCTTTATAGGTTATTTTCAGGAATTCAAATTACCTTTCGAAAAGCTGAGCATAGTGGTACACATCTTTAATCTCAGCAATTGGAAGGCAGAGGCAGGTGGATGACACTAGTTCAAGGATAGCTTGATCTACAGAGTGAGTTCCAGACTAGCCAGAGCTATATGTCGTCTCTAAAATAAAACAAAAGTACCTTTTTAGAGCCAGGCCTTACGATGTACTCCTGTAATCCTACTACATGGGAGGCTAAGGAAAGAGAGTCATTGTGAGTTCAAGGTCAGTTTGGATCACATAGCCAGACCCTGTCATCATGATGTCTCTGTGAGTAAAGGTGCCTGAGTTCTTTTTTCCTTTGTTTGTTTTTCAAGACAGGGATTCTCTGTGTAGCCCTGGCTGTCCTGGAATTCATTTGTAGACCAGGCTGGCCTCGAACTCACAGAGATAGATCTACCTGCCTCTGTCTCCTAAGTGCTGAGATAAAAGAAGTATATCACCACTGCCGGGCAGTTTAGATTATTTGTATTAACACATTTCTTTTATGACAGTTGGCTAAAGGACTGGAAAAGAAGAGCTGAACTGGAAGAAAGACAGAATTTGAAGGGAAAAAGAGATGAAAAACAGGAAGGTATTTTGAGTTATAGTTTTGTTTTTAATTTCATTGAACATTTTTAGATTAACCAAAATTTGCCTAAATTTAAATTAGTGTATTTCATATTTCATTATTTTTACTCTTTTTTTTTTTTAATGTGAATTGTGTGTTGCCTGCATGTATAACTATGTAAGGGTGTCAGATCTTGGAATTACAGACAGTTGTTAGCTGCCATGTGGATGCTAGGAATGGAAATCAGGTCCTTTGGAAGAACAGCCAGTGCTCCCAACCGCTAAGCCATCTCTCCAGCCCCTACCTTTTTAAAATTTTATTTATGTTTTTATTTAATAGCCTAGTTTACCGTTTAAAAGTTCCCACGTATCTTAGGCAGTGCTTCTAACTGCTGAGCCATCTCTCTAGCCCCTATTTTTACTCTTTGAGAATTTACTTTATAGTATTTATTGGCAAGAAATCTGTTTGATTTAGTTGCTCTGTTTCATGAGGTAAAAGAGCTACCTAAGCAGTTATTCATTTTATTTGTATTTGAATAATTTTTTAGATTTGTCGGATAGCATGAACTTTAAATGCAGCTCAGATGATGAAGATGAAGAGTGTCGTCTTTGCAACACTGTTCTTATAACAGGGCCAACAGGAGTGGGAAAAACTGCTGCCGTGTATGCTTGTGCCCAGGAGCTTGGGTTTAAGGTTAGTAGTTAACTACAATTAATGTTAAAATAAAAATAGAAAAATAAACTTGGTAGTGTTCCTGTAGTCTAGCATTAAATTGGAGGAGCAGAAACCCAAGGCCAGCCTGTATTTCAAAAAAGAGAAGCTGATGGAGAGGTGACTCAGTGTGAAAAGTGTGTGATGTCTTCACCAGTCATGAATATCAGCTTCACCCAAAGACCCTTTCCTTTTTCCCCTCTCTCTGTCTTCTCTTTCCTTCCCTCTTTTTTCTCCTTTCTTCCTTTCTTTTTTTCTCTTTCCTTTTTTTTTTTTTTTTTTTTTTTTTTTTTTTTTTTTTTTTTTTTTTTTTTTTTTTTTTTTTTTTTTTTTTTTTTTTTTTTTTTTTTTTTTGGTTGTTGTTGTTGTTTTGTTTCAGACAGGGTGTCTGTGAAGACCAGGCTGAGCTGGAACTCAGAGGTCCACCTGCCTCTGCCTTCTTGAGTGCTAGAATTACAAGCGTACTTTATCACACAGGCATCAAAAGACCCTTTCTTTAAAAACAAGATGAGAGAGATTGAGGATACCCAAGGTCACCCTCTGGCTTCCACATGCACACATTCCCACTTGCATGTGTGCAGAGGAAGAAGCAGGTGTAGTCGTTCACACTTGTAATCCCTAGCACTTAGGAAGCTGAGAACTGAGGTAGAATCGATTTGCATTTGAGTCCAACCTAAGGTGTGAGACTCTGTCTCAAACAGAAGAAGGGAAAGAAAGAAAAGATAAAATCTATTTACCTGTTTAAAAATATGCATTCTTCTTTTAGATATTTGAAGTGAATGCTTCTTCCCAGAGGAGTGGTAGACAAATCCTGGCTCAGCTGAAAGAAGCTACCCAGTCTCATCAAGTAGATAAACAAGGTGTAAACTCCCAAAAACCCTGCTTCTTTAATAACTTCAACATTGGCAAGTCACCAAGTAAGTAACTTATTCTCTTGAGCTACCATAATCTTTTGACAATAAAATCTGAGAGATTAGTTCTCGTCCACACCTGTCATTTTCTTTTTATCTTTCCCTGCACATAAACATACTTTTGTTCCCAGGACTATTTTGAAATCTGAAGGATCTAAGCTAAATCTCAAGAACATTCTGTTGTCCTAGTCCATATGAACTTCAGTTTATATTTCTAAACATTAAGGGCTTTTAAAAAAGCGTAGCAATAGTATCATACTCAAACCCAACAAAATGAGGCTTGTTCCTATCTAAAAATGGTCTGACTTCAGTTTTCTATGATTTTGCATGGTTTGTTCAAATCATTATCCAAACAAGGTCCACATCTCACATTTGATTAGTGCTTGGTTCTTAGGTTTCTCAAACTTCTCTATCAATTCTCTACCTTTTCTATTGTGTCATCTATGTGTTGAAGAACTGAGTCCTTGTCACACATGGATTTCATTCTGAATGTATTCTCATTGTATCAGTCACCTATTCCCTTTCCACACATTTCTTATAAGCCTCTGATTATGAACTATAATAGATTTGTTTCTATATGGTATGACAGAAATACAGGAATATGGAGGCTTATTCTTCCTATGATATCATGAAAGACCTGTCCCATGTCTAGTGATTGATGTATGAGTTCAAATTTTTTCTTTCATTCTGGCTCACTCATGATAAAGCTCTGAGTTATATCTTTAATGGTCTTTGCAGCCATTAATCACAATTAATCATGTCTCACAGCTTATTGATGATTCATCTATTTCTCAGTTGTTTCTTCTTTGCATCTCAGTTTGAGTAGTTACTGCCATATATTCAAGTTTGTGGATGTGTTCTGCAGTATCTAAGATGCTTTCAGTGCTATCAGCATGGTTTTTATTTCCAGAAGTTTTGTGTGGTCTTTTTTTACCCTTCAGTGTTTTCAGTTATCACATGCCCCATTTTCCTGTAAATATTTGATCATCTGGAATATAGTCATAGCTGTCTCATTGTTCTTATCCATTTTTCTGTTATCTATATAATTCCCAAGATAGTTTTTAGCTTTTTCTGTCTTATTTATGGATTATATTCTTCTGCTTCTTTTGATACCTGATTTTTTTTTAAAGATTTTTATTTTTGTGTATGCATTTGTGTCTGCATGACTTTATGTGCACCATGTGAATGCAGTACCTACAGAGACTACAAAGTATTTGATCCTTGAATTTTGGATGTGGATGCTGGGAACTGAACTTGGGTCCTCTAGAAAAGCAGTAAGTGCTCCTAACCACTGAGCCATTTGTCCAGCCTGAAAGCCTGATGTTTTTAATTGCCTAATAGATTTTGTATAGTTTATCTTGTTAGATGCTGGGTATTTCTGTCACTCTAACTGTCCTTTCCTTTACTCTGAGCTTGTTTGTTTCAGGTCTGTTAAGTTGTATTAGGAAAGAGCATAGCAGCATTTAAACCTGAGCTGATTCTGCTCCTCTACTTGCTAGTATGTCTTAGCACCTTTGCTAGTCTGTCATCATTGATAATGTTTGTAGGCCTGTCCAGTGAAAAGAATGAATTCAGCCAGGCAAGGTGGCACATGCTTTTAATCCCAGCATTTGAAGGCAGGCGGATCGATATTCGTTTGAGACCAGCTTGGTTTACATAGTGAGTTCCAGGCCATCCAGGGCTAGACAATGAGACCTTATCTCTAAGACAAAACAAATAAGAAAAGGATGAGTTTGTTTTTCCTAGATTTCTGGGTTTCTCAGGATTTGTTTCCCTGTTGCCCTTCTCTCATGAGCTCTTGTTTTTAGACTTAGCAAAGGAGGACTCTAGATTTCCAGCACTCTGCACAGCTAATCTCAATTTGTATATTCTCTCCTATGGTCTCTGTCTGCCTAGATTTCCTCATCCCCTGCTCTAGTCTCCTTGACCTAGTAAAATTTGAGCTGGGTCTTCCTTTCTTTCAAGATTTATTTGTTTGTTTGTTTGTTTGTTTGTTTGTTTGTTTATTATGTATACAGTGTTCTGCCTGCATATGCTCCTGCGGGCCAGAAGAGGGCACCAGATTTCATTACAGATGGTTGTGAGTCACCAACCATATGGTTTTTGGAAATTGGACCCAGGACTTCTGGAAGAGCAGTCAGTGCTCTTAACCACTGATCCATCTTTCTAGCCCCAGGACTGGGTTATTCTTTCTCACTGTGGCTTAGGAATTCTCTCAAACAGCTGGACAATCTTCATGTTTAGCTCTTTGTGTCTTGTCCCTAGTACTTTGCAGTTAAAATCTTGAAAAGTATCTCATACAGTATGTCTGTTTTTTATTGTTATTGTCTTAGATGGAGAAGTAAATTTAGTCTCAGATCCTCTTTCTTATCTTGCCTAGAACCAGAGTCACATCTTTTTTCTTCTGGTGTTTATATGCTCCCTCTTTGACTGACAAGGAACTGTTTCAGTTCCTGTGTCCTTTTGAAGTGGCCTCAAGGATCTTTGTCTCTTCCTTACTTTCTGGTATGCCAGGCTGCCATATATATACATATACATACATACATACATAATATATACATATATGTGTATATATATCTATACATACACATACACATACTCAGAGTTGGCTGGAGTTGATTCTTTTGTTGAAAAAAATCTTTGGAATTTTTTTTTTTTAAATTTCAATTTGAGTATCTTAAACTTAAAAATAGCATGTACTGCCAGGCATGGTAGCTTACACCTGAAATACGAGCATAAAGGTGGCTGAGTTGGAGGACTGCCTTGAGTTCAAAGCTACCCTTGGTTGCAGAGTGAGAAACTGTCTCATAAAAACAAAGAAGTGGGGTGGAAAGATGGCTTAGTAGTTAAGAGTACTAGCTGCTCTTCCAGAGGACCTGGGTTCAATACCCAGCACCCACATGGTGGCTCACTGCTTCTTATAATTGCAATTCAATGGATCTAACATCCACAAACAGACATACATTCTTGTAAAATAAAAATAAATAAGTTAAGACCAAAACAAACTAAAGAGGTAGACAGACTTGTGGGATAACTCAGTTGATAGAATGCCTGGAATGCATTAAGCATGACCACTGAGCACTGAGCATTAGGTGCATGCCTCTGAATCCCAGCACAGCAGCTCAAAGTCATCTTTGGCTATATATCCAGTTCAAGGCCAGTCTAGGTAACATGAAATTTGATTTAAGGGTAAAAAAACAGTATGTAATTTTCAAAACTATTAATCTTTGTTTATGCCAAAACCAGAAAAATAAAGCAAAGTACTATTTCTGCTGTTTATTCAATATAAAGAAATGTTTTAACTAAGATCTTACATCTTTTACCTATGTTATTAAAATCTATTATTTAAATTTATTTTGTTTTATATGAGTGTGTTTGCCTGCATGTGTATATATGTACCATATGTGTCCTAGTTCCCACAGAGTCCAGAAGGTGGCATTGGATTCCTTATAATTGGAGTTCTAGATAGTTGTAAGCCATTATATGTGTGCTGGAAATTGAATTCAGGTCCTTTGTAATCTGCTGAGCCTTCTCACAGCCCCAAAATGTCCTCTTTCTTTTTTTTTTTTTTTCTTTTCTTTTTAAAATTCTGTTACTACTTTTTAAAAAATTTACTTTTATTTTATGTGCATTGGTGTTTTTGCCTGCATGTATGTTTGTGTGAGAATGTCAGAATGTCTTACAATTACAGACAGTTATGAACTGCCATGAAGGTAATGGGAATTGAACCCAAGTCCTCTAGAAGAGCAGTCTGTGCTCTTAACCACTGAGCCATCTCTCCAGCCCCCATGTCCTGTTTCTTAATTAAAATCTTTTTAAACTCAAAATTCTCATTTTGTATACTGAACACCTCTGATATGCAAGTTATAAGAGCCATGGATATAGAAGTAACAAAATAAACAGGGCTCAGCTATGGAACTTTATAAATAGGGGGTACCTGAGGAAGACAGGGCTCTACTGTATAGTTAAGATGTGTAAGGACTAAGACAGTGGCAAAAGTTCTAGGGGAAAAAAATCTCATGCTTCGTAGATTAGAGATTACCTCTTTATCTTTTGACTTGCTATCCATCCTCCAAGAACATCTTTGGAAATATACATTATTTGCTTATAATACTGATGTACTGAAGAGCCCAGTGTGTGCCATTACCACTTTTCCTTCTGTATCTTCTGATTTCAAGCAGCTACTGAGAACATTATTTCAAAATCATGTATTTATGATAGGTGTCTGCATACATGTAATCATTGCACTCAGAGGGCAGAGGTAAAGAGGATTATGATGCTCAGCATGGCTCCAGGGATGAACTTGGCTGGGATGGTGAAAGAATGAAAACAATAAAAACACAGACAAACAGAAAATCTGGATCAGGTGGACTGGGCTCTTTGATGAAGAAACCCCAATACCTCACAAGCTCAGCATGTTTATTAAATAGAGTTGAACAGAGGCAGGATCATTTCATATAGCTGCAAAGGGAGATGGGGTTATCCCATACAGATAAACAAGGAAGCAAGGTTTATGGTATATAGCTGAACAAGAAGGCAGGTTTAGCTTACCTAGATAGGAACAGTCTCCAGGCTGTCAACATGGGGAGGGAGAGGCTATGACAGATATTTTCTGTACATACTACTATCTATATCTATACATGGACAAGAAGAAGGCTTTGCCCTCATGCTGAGCCTGGGGGAGTGGGTACCATTATCCCATGAGTCTGAGACTCTGGGGTCCATGTCACATCTATGCCCATGTCAACAATACACATTTACGCAGGACCCCACTTACTTAGGGCTTCCTTCACACCCACAGAGCCTCACAAACTTGAGTCCTATCTGCGCAACATAGAAACACTTTTCAAACAGTCAGTCAGAGAAATGTGTACCTTTGGAAAAAGCATCTTTTCCAACTAGTTCCTCTGACCTATCATTCTGTTAGAATATATACAATAATATAATATCTGTATAGAGTATTTGCATGTAAGAATGAAAGAAAATGTCTGCTTTTGTTTTTTATTATGTAAGAGTAGAAATACACTATGGTTAATTTTATCTTGCCATCAGTATAATTTTAAAATGTTCTTAAATGCAGTTTGTTTTTCATAGAAAAGTTAAACTCTCCTGGGAATGTTGTTACATCACCAAGAAAGCTTCCTCCATCATCACCAAAAGGAAGTGGGCAGAAGCGAACACTTCCCCCTAAAACTTTGGCAAATTACTTTAAAGTATCCTCCAAATCCAAAAATAATGAAGAAGTAGGAGCACTCATGGGAAATAATAAAGGTAAAACATTAAGTTAATAAAGAAAATTAACCTTGATGCATGAAATTGTATTTCATGTGGTCCTCTGCTATTTATTAAGCTTTAGTATTGCTAAAGATCTTCAATATAGAAGCATCACTGTTGAGTAAGATTTGATATGGGAGTTGTTTGTGGGTATAACTAGTGTTTTTAAGTGAGTTTTGCCAGGTATGGTGGCACACACCATTAATCCTAGCACTTTGGAAGTAGAGGCAGGTAGATCTCTGTAAACTCAACACCAGCCTGGTCTGCACAGTGAAACCCTGTCTAAAGAAAGGAAAAAAAAAGTAAGTTTTACTGAAAATGTTAACATTGTATTTATGCAGGAATCAAAAATTCTTCTTTGGAGCAGAGGCAAATTATTCAGACTAAGTCAAATGCAAATAATTCAAATGTTAAAGAATTTGGAACTGAAGAATCCAATAGAAAGAATGCAACATCTCTCATTCTCTTTGAGGAGGTAGGCTTGCTTTTAGTTTTAATGTTTGCTGTGTTACCATCTTAAAAGTCCTTTTATAGTATAAGACATAAACTTTTCACCATGCAGTGGTGGTGCACCCCTTTAATACCAGCACTTGAGGGGCAGATGCAAGCAGATCTCTGAGTTCCAGGCCATCCTGGTCTATAGAGTGAGATCTGTTGTGTCCAGAGCTCGACCCACAGAGAGACCACCAAGGCCAGAAATGTCCAGAATGCAAACAGCAAGGTTTATTGGCAGCACAATACAAGCCAGGCAGGGAGCATACTTCGAGATTCTTTGACAACAGAGCAGGAAGTAGCTCCTGTCTTTGGTTACAAGGGATCTTGTATTGGCAAAAGTTACAACAAAGTTGGTTGCTTGGAGACAAGGTGCTGATGTGCTACTGACTGGCTCATGCTTAGGGTCTTTCTGCCCCAGAGTATCTTTGGACCCCACCTGAATGGACCCCACCAAGACCCTACCTGGGGTGGCTGGTTTTTCCCAGAATTTGTCAAGCGAGAATCTATTCCTTTCCCAAACCTGGGCTAATGTCTTGGCTGATCTCCCAGAACTGAGCTAGTATTCTTCTCTCAGAACTGGGGAGGCCCCCTTCTAGGTCTATTATTTTAGGACATGTTCTCTTCCCAGGACTGATCAGACATGTCTATTTTTCTCCCAGACTTGGGCAGCAACCCCCCTGCCAGAAATGAGAAACTAAACTTTATTTTACCTTTTTATGAAATAGCTACTAGAATGCAAAATGGGGTTTCTTGAGCTAAGTTTTCTCTCTTCAAGATCCAGGACAGCCAGTACTACAGAGAAAAACTCTGTCTTGAAAGACAAAACAAGGGGCTGGAGACATGGCTCAGTGGCTAAGAGCACTGCCTGCTCTTCCAGAGGACCCGGGTTCGATTCCCAGCACCCACATGGCAGCTAACAACTGTCTGTAGTTCCAGTTCCAGGCAAACACCAAGGCAAATAAATAAAGTAAAAAAAAAAGAAAGACAAAACAAAAATCATAAAATTTTCAACATGTGCTCAATTCATACTTTTCACAAAAAATTAATCAGTGTTGACTCTGCTATAGTATGTCTAATGTGTATATTTATAACTGATCTGAATGAGTGTATTGTTACTTTCACTATATTAATATTCTAATGAATGGTTTGTAGGTTGATGTCATTTTTGATGAAGATGTTGGGTTTTTGAATGCAGTCAAAACATTTATGGCAACAACTAAACGACCAGTAGTTCTTACTACAAGCGGTATGTAACAATAATTTCAGTACAGTTTATTTTTTGTTGAAGTATTTGGAAGAAATACTAACCCTAACCCTAAGTTTAGTAAAGCATGATGTGGGCTGGTGAGATGGCTCAGCAGGTCAAGGCCCTTGCCAGACAAGTCTGTTGACCTGAGTTCAATGCCTGAAACCCACATGAAGAGAGAAGAGAACCAATTCCACAGGATTGACCTGTTGCTTCTGAAGCTTATGTACACATCCACACACAAACAATAATGATAAATGACATTTAAAACAAATGGCCCAGTGGTTAAGAGCACTTATTCTTGCAGAGAACCTGGGTTCAGTTTCCAGCACCCATATAGCAACATACTACTACTGTCTCTAACTCATGTGCCAGAGGGTTTAACATCCTCCTCTGACCTCCCTCCTCAGGCACCAGGCACTCACATGGAACACAGACGTGCAAGCAGACAAAACACTCAAACACATAAAATAAATAAATCTAAAAAGTTTTTCCTTTCAAAACAAAGCAGTGTGTAGTCTGTAATCCCAGTACTCAGGAAGCAGAGACACCAGAGTCCCACAAATTAGAGGCTTAGCCTGATGTCTGTAATGAATTACAGGCTAGCTAGTACTATATAATCAAATCCTTTCTTAATAATCATAGGCTAGGTGATAATTTAATTAAAAGGTCATAATTACTTTAGACCAAATTAGGAAGTTTCTTCAGGAATTATTATTTCCATGATACTATAGTCCCCTTCATCTGAGAGGGAGACTTCCAAGACCCGCACCCCCTGTGGATACTTGACATTTCAAATAGTGCCACACTGTATATATACCTTTTTCTTTATACCTTTATTAACAGTTGTAAATGTAAGGACCTGGAGATTTGACTCAGCAGTACAGCACTTGTAGGTAGTTCTAGCAGTTTTGTCCCCAGCCCCTGAAGAGACCTGGAGTTGGAGTTAAAGGCATTGTGAACTGTCTGAAATGAGTGCTTGGGAGCTCCAGCCTTCCACAAAATCAGAATGCACCATAGCCACTGAGCCATTTCTACAAAGCATGCCCTTTAATTACCAATGAATCTCTAGAAACAGCTGTAGGAAAGTATAACTGGGAAAAGTTACTTAGTGGTCTCATGATTTTTTAAAAACATTATGTCATTTTCCTATAGATCCTACATTTAGTTTAGTGTTTGATGGCTGCTTTGAAGAAATCAATTTCAATATCCCTTCCCTGGTAAGTTTTGAATTTTCATGATCACAGATTATATATACCACAATTGTGTAAAAGTTACCTTTTAAATTAAATTTATATTTTTGAAATGTGCTTTTTTAAGGCCAATGTGAAAGCTTTTGAGTTTTAGAAATCTTGTGGTTATTCCCACCCCCCCTTTTTTTTTTTTTTTTTTTTTTTTTTTTTTTTTTTTTTTTTTTTTTTTTTTTTTTTTTTTTTTTTTTTTTTTTTTTTTTTTTTTTTTTTTTTTTTTTTGCTTTAAAATAAAGGGTTTTTTTGTTTTGTTTTGTTTTCTAGATATTTAAGTTTTCTGTATATTCTAATACTCCTTTGGGGGTTTTCTTTGAGATTGTCATACCATGTAGCATTGGCTGGCTTGAAACTTTCTATGTAGATCTGGCTGGCCTTGAATTTACAGAGATTCACCTACTTCTGCTTCCTGAGTGCTGGGATTAAAGGCCTGGGCCACCATGCCTAGCTTCATTCTGTTTTTAAATAATATTTTACTAAGATGAAATTTGATAAGAATTAACCTTTCTGAGTGCTGACTGTTCATAAGAGGCCAATGTAATCACAATCTACACCAGAATAGAGAAGTGCCTCTTTCCTTCTGAAGGTCCTGGGTATGTGCTCCTCACATGCAGCATGAACTAAGGATTTTACAACCTAAGAACAGGGTGAATACTTGAAACTATCAAGTTCGTGGTATTAACCTTGTGTGTGTTTGTGTGTTTAAAGATTTACTTTTATGTGTGTCTGTTTGCTTGCATGTATGTATAGGCACCATGTGCGTGCTTGCTGCCTGTGGAGGTTAGAAGATGTTGGATCCCCTAGAAGTGTAGTTACAGATGGTTGGGAACCACCATGATTGAGTGCTGGGGACTGAACTTCAGGTCCTCTACTACAGTATTCTTAACTTCTGAGCCATCTTCTCTAGCATAAGGCCACCCCTCCATACACCTTTTTCTTAAAGATTGATTTTAGCTAGGCATTGTGGTGCACACCTTTAGTACCTGCACTTGGAAGCAGAGGCTTGTTTATTCTGCAGCTCAAATAGAAAAGTATTCAAGCAGTCAGGAGCCAATGAACACCACAGGCCACAGTAAGTTAGGTAGCAGTTTACAATGCTGCTTCAGGAAAAGGCTTCCTTAGTGTTAACGGTTCTGCTCCCGCAGGGCAGGGTCTCCTCAGTGAAGTTGTTACAGACAGTCCTGCTTCAGTTTCCCAGAGTGTAACAACTCCCTGCTGGGGGAAGGCTTCCTATGTTACAGTTTCCCTTCAGCTGTTCTCTATTCAAGGAGTGTAACAACTCAGCCCAGCTAGGAAGACCCCCTGGGTAGCGAGAGGTGTTTTTTTTTTTTAATATTTATTTATTTATTATGTATCTAGTGTACAGAAGAGGGTACCAGATTTGGTTATAGATGCGAGAGTTTTACAGTTTTCTAGGGAGGAAACTTCCAGCGTGGGGATTGGTCAGATTATTTTACCTTCTTACCCTGATTTGGTTTTGGTTTCAGGGCTAAAATGTTTCTTTCAGTGGATTTTTTGGACTTTGAGGCTCTAATTTCTGGACCAGGGCACATTTCTTTCACTGGCTTTCTCTCATTCTAGAGCCAAAGTGTGTTTCTTTGCTGGTTTCAGAGTTGGTGCACATTTCTTTTAGATTCTGGCTTCAGGGATAAAGTATTTCTTTTGCTGACTAAGGTTTTAAATCCAGGGTGGGTTGTTTTCACTAGCTCTGGGTTCAGGACTAGGGTGAGTTTCTTTAACTGGCTCTGGTTTCAGAGCCAGGATGGGTTTCTTTGGCTGGCCACTTTTCCCTTTACTTTACCCAGTTTTTATTTCATGGTTAGTGGTTCTATATCCCATTTAAGCTTGTAAGGATTCTGCCTATGGAATTTCACGATAGGTCAACTTACTTGGGTCTAAAACCTGCTTAGAATAAAATTTCATAAGATGATTTGTTTTCTTATAGATATCTAATCGTTCAAACATTTATTCAAATATTGTTCTTGTTTTGAGACAGGATTTGTTTATGTAACAGCCCTGGCTGTTCTAGAATCCACATGTAGACCAGGCTGGCCTCAAACTCACAGATAAATACCATCCAGGCTCCAAAGTACCTTTTCAAAAATAAAAGTTACATTTATTTAGTGTGTGTGTGCCAGTGGCTCTCATGTGGAGGCCAGAGGACAGCCTGCAGGAGACATTTTTCTCCTACCCTATGGGATCTAGGGATGGGAAACCAGTCAGCAGGAAGTTTGGAGGCAGCTGCACTTACCCTCTGTGCTATTTGGGTTTTTTTGTTGTTTTGTTTTTTTGAAGGGGTGGGTTGTTTTAGATAGGTTTCTCTATGTAACTTTGGCTGTCCTAGAACTAGCTCTACAGATCAAGCTGGCCTTGAACTCACAGAGATTTCCCCGCCTTTGCCTCCAGAGTGCAGGGATTAAGAGCATGTACCACCTCTGCCCATCTAAAGGTACCTTTTTTAAATGACCACTATTACAGAGTGTTTTTCAGACTACACTTAACTCATTTTTTATTTTTATGTGAGAGTTCATGTTGGCTTGATTACTGTAACTGAATCACAGCTTGAGGTTAAGGACTATAATTCCTATAAATGTTATTTTGTGAAATCACTTTGACTGTTAATGGGTATTACTCATTTTTGTACTAATTTTAGAAAAGGATTGTCAATTTTTATGGTTTATTCTGGTGTTTTCTTTTTTTTTTTTAACTTTATTTATTTATTTATTTGCTTTGGTGTTTGCCTGGAACTGGAACTACAGACAGTTGTTAGCTGCCATGTGGGTGCTGGGAATCGAACCCGGGTCCTCTGGAAGAGCAGAGGGTGCTCTTAACCGCTGAGCCATCTCTCCAGCCCCTATTCTGGTGTTTTCTTAGACTTTCATTTATAATCAAATTTGGGATAACAGACATTTGATAATATTGGTGAATCTTCTAATTAATGGTCATTTTGCTTAGGAGGCAGTATTCATTTTTCTCAGATTTGTTTGTTGGTTTGGTCTTTTGACATAGGATTTCTCTGTATAGCCGTGACTGTCATTGGCTTTTTGTGACTGCCTTATTTTACTCAACATAGGTTTATATATATTGTAGCATGTGTGTTGGCCTCAAGCTCAGTACTTATCTGAGGATGACCTTGAACTCTTGATCTTCCTGCTTTCAAAAAGTGCTGGGATTACTGGTATGTGCTACCACACCTGCCTCTTTTTTGTTTCTTTCTGATTCTTTATTAACAAAAACATTAGTACCACACTAAGTGGAGGTATTAGGTATTGGCAGTGGACAATCATAGATGTTTATAAACAGAACTCTCAACAGGAAGTGATCACTATTACTATTGGCCACAAAGTTAGTTTTTTTGTACATTTTTGTAGCATTAAGAAAAGATATTCCGGGGCTGGAGAGATGGTTCAGTGCACTGACTGTTCTTCCAGAGGTCCTGAGTTTAATTCCCAACAACCACATGGTGGCTCACAACTGTCTATAATGACATCTGGTGCCCTCTTCTGTATACTGTATACATAATAAATAAATAAATAAATAATTTTTTTTTAAAAAAAAGAAAAGATGTTCCCTATTTCAATATTAAAATTTTTTTTAAAAAAATTAAGTACACAATATAAGTTGTATCTTTTTCTTTGTTTTTGTTACTCTTGTATAATGCACTGGTTGCACGTGGCACAGGTTTCATCTTGAGTATCCTTACACACCCAAAGATCCACACGGGACAGGAAGTGATTGATTATCTCAGCTGGTGGGAGATTGAGCAGACGAATTGCCAGTGTAAGGCTAAATAAGTTTGTATAGCCAGCCTGGCTGTATAGCAAGACTCTGTCTCATATTGGAATTTTGATAAAATGAAAGAAGATTGCTATCATTAAGTCCTGATACATCAGATATGTAACATTTTCCCTTCTGTTTTATATTTACAAACACACATGTTTCTATGAACTAGATAGTTTTCTAATTTTTATTTTAAAATTAGAAAAGTATATTTTAGTATTGTTATATTTATAATTTTAATGATTATAAAACACCCTGTCCAGCTACTAGGCACAGTGGCACATCTTTAATCTCAGCACTTGGGAGACAGAAGTAGGGTGGATCTTTGTAAGTTGGAGGCCAGTCTTGGTTTACAGAGTAAGTTCCAGGACTGCTATGGCTATGTAGAGAGGCCTTGTATCTTAAAGGGGTGGGGTAATAAAACTAAAAAAGAAAATTTTGTCAAGCGTACCATTACATAATCCATGTCTATAAAACTGCCTGTTATGTTCAAGTTAACTGAATTTTGTATAAGTTTTCTTACCAGGCTGAATATGGTAGTACACACCTGTAATCCCAGTATCCAAGAGGAAGCCTCAAGATGATCCTGAGTGTGAGGTCAGCCTGGGCTGTGTAGCAAGGTCCTGCTTAAAACAATAAAACCAGGTATAGGGAACATGCAGGTAATCCTAGAATTTTGGAGGTGGAGGCAGGAAGCAGGAGAATCAAGGCCAGCCTAGGTTTTATAAGAATCTATCTTAAACACACAAACAGAAAGTTTTTTGCTGTTGCTGTCCTAGACTATATACAATCAACACAAGAAGAATATATAAATGCCTTTAATTTGGTGGTATGTGCTCTTGTATTTTCTAGAGAAAATTCTTTCTCAAAAAGTCTTAAGATACTGTGGATTTTAACAAAATTCTTCATCAATATTCAGGATTATCTCTCCATTTCTGCCAGTTCTGTAACTAACCATATTTTTTTCTCCCTCATATCTTGTTTTTCTGTGTTTAAGCTAAATGTTGCCAGCTATCTACAAGTGATCTGTTTAGTTGAGAATTTCAGAACGGACTTAAAAGACTTTGTAACCTTGTTGACTGCAAATGCTTGTGACATCAGAAAAAGTATCCTTTACTTACAATTTTGGATTAGAAGTGGAGGTGGAATTTTAGAAGAAAGGCCATTATCACATTGTCGTAAGTAGTCTATCATAAGAAATGTTCTTTTATGGAACCATATTTTTTTTTTTTTAAACTTTATTTATTTATTTGCCTTGGTGTTTTGCCTGGAACTGGAACTACAGACAGTTGTTAGCTGCCATGTGGGTGCTGGGAATCGAACCCGGGTCCTCTGGAAGAGCAGACGGTGCTCTTAACGGCTGAGCCATCTCTCCAGCCCCGGAACCATATTTTTAAATCTATATTTTATTAAAGTATTTTTGAAAGTGTAAATTAAATGGCTAATTATGCTGATTTTTAAAATGCTTACATATACTTTTTTTTATAAAGGTTTTAAAAACATTAAGTGTAAGAAAATAGTCAGTTGTGGTATTGCACACCTTTAATTTCAGCAGTCTAGAGACAGAGAGAAGGGGATAAAAAATTCAAGGCTTTGCTGTCTATATAAGAAACTCAAGGACAGCCTGGATTACATAACACCTTTTTTTCTAAAAACAAAACAATAAAAAGGTGCAAATGGATTGAACTCAAAAAAAAATAAAAGGGGTTAAAAAAATTTTTCCAAGGCTCAGTATTGTGGTGCATGCTTATAATCCTACTTGTACAGTCTCTCAACAAGGTCAAAAGAGAAATAACCCCTAGATACAATCTTTAGATTTATTTTTTATTTTTTTAAATCATGATTCTCAAGCTCCCAGTAGGTTCTGAAGTAAACCTGAGATGAGATCTGACAGTTCTCTGACAGGGGATAGAGGCCAGAGGATCAAGCGCTGAAGGCCGTCCTCGTCTCCTTAACAAGTTTAGAGTGGCCTGGACTGCAGGAGACCCCATCTCAAAAATACTTGAAACTTGCATTTCATTCATAAACACATATTTTCTTACAGAACTACAGTTACCACTTAGCAACTTCATTCTTTCCCTTGTAAAACACATTCTCATGCCAGGTGTGGTGGCATGCTCCTGCAATCCTGGCCTTTGGTAGAGGGGGCAAGAGGATCAAGAGGTGAGGGTCATCCCTGACTACATTGGGTTTAGCTTGGACTACAGGAGACACTGCCTTTACCACAGTAAACAGAGTATATCTTTGTGTTGTATAGCTGTAGCTCATTCTTTTTATGTGATTGTATTTAAATATAAGTTCCTATGGGGTTGTTTGTCTCTTTTGTCCATGAGAGTTTGTGTGCGCTTGTGACCTCCTGAGTCTCTGAGTTGTTTGGAGCATGTGTGGATGTATAACCTCAGGTCCTCAGCTTGCAAGCACTTTATCTACTGAGCATCTCCCTAGCCCTTTATTTTTGTTTTTATTATTATATTATTTTGTTTATTTATTTGGTTTTTCAAGATGGGCTTTCTCTGTATAACAGGCCTGACTTTCCTGGTACCTGCTTTGTAGACCAGACTGGTTTACATTTACAGAGATCTGCCTGCCTCTGTCTTACAGTGCTGAGATTAAAGGTGTGTGCCACCACCACCAACTTTGTTTTTATTTTTTAAATTACATGTATGTATTTGTTTATTGGCAGTGTGGAGATCAGAGGGAAGCTGTGGGAGTCACTTCTCTTCTTCCACCCTGTTGTTCCCAGGGCCTGAACTCAGATTGTCAGCTTGACAGCACCTTATCTCTTGAGTCATCTCACTGGCCATTTGGTTTTTAGACAGGATGCCATGCAGTCCAGGCATGTGTAACCATGCGGCTTATATTTATTTGTAGCATATTTAACAGTTTGTTATTCTAATTTTCCTAAGTAAAAGGTTTCAGAAATATTTCTTTCTCATATGAATATTTTTTAAATGATTTGTTTATTTTTATTCTATGTGTTTTGCTTATGTGTATGTCTGTGTGAAGGTGTCAGATCCTCTAGTGCTGGAGTTACAGACAGCTGTGAGCTGCCATATGGGTGCTGGGAATTGAACCTGGGTCCCCTGGAAGAGCAGAGAGTGGTCTCAACCTCTGAGCCATTTCTCCAGCTCCATCACATGAATACTTTTGCTTCCTACTGCTCCTCAGTCATTGTTGTACCCTGATTATGGAACACTTTAATTAGTTCAAAATTTAAACATTGTTTTTCAAAGTAGAGCTAGCTGTATTTTTTATTCAGTGTAAGCTGGCAGCTTTAACAAGCTCTCAAAAGATCAATATGATAACTAAGACATGGAGAAAAATGTCCTGGTATATGTGTGTGATGGCATACCTCCTGGGGCAGCAGAGTCAGGTGTTCAAGGTTGTGTACCCGAAGAATGACACCTGAAGTTGTCCTCTAGTCACCAAAGACACAAAGAAGTTCAAGGTTATCTTTACCCTCATTGCAAATATGAGGTTAGCCTGGGCTAAATGAGATCCTGCCTCAATAAATAATAAAATAAAATTTTATTTTTTTTATTAAATATCTGCATCCACACCAGGCAGATCCACTTTCCTTACCCCAACATCAAGACTGGGTCAGGTGTTCCTCTGGAGGGAATGGACTCCAAGGTGCAGGTCCAAGGTGTTTCAGATCTCAAGCTGTTCAGTGGTTGTGGTTTGCAGCTTGGGAATGCTTTGCTTTTTGTTTAAAGTCCACTAGTGAGTGAGTACATCCCCTGCTTATCTTTCTGGGTTTGTGATACCTTGCTCAGGAGGATATTCTCCAAATCCATCCATTTACCTGCAAATTTTAGGATATCATTTTTTCTTACTGCTGAGTAGTACTCTATTGTGTAGATGTACCACAGTTTGTTAATGCATTCTTCAGTTTATGGGCATCTGGGTTGTTTCCAGGTTCTTGCTATTACGAATACTGCTGCTATGAACATAGTTGAGCTAATGCCTTTGGACTGCGAATGTGGATCTTAGGGTATATGCCCAGTAGTGGTATTGCTGGATCCTTGGAGAGATTGATTCTCAGTTTTCTGAGAAACCGCCATACTGCATTCCAGAGTGGCTGAACAAGCTTACACTCCCACACCAACAATGGAGGAGTGTTCCCTTTGCTCCACAACCTCTCCAACATAGGCTGTCCTCAGTGTTTTTGATCTTAGCCAATCTGACAGGTATAAGGTGGTATTTCAAAGTTGTTTTGATTTTCATTTTTCTGATGGCTAAAGATGTTGGGCACTTTTTCAAGTGCCTTTCAACCATTTGTAATTCTGCTGAGAATTCCCTTTTTAGTTCTGAACCCCATTTTTTGATTGGGTTATTCAAGTTTTTGGGCTCTAGTTTCTTGTTCTTTATATATTTTAGAGATCAGTCCTCTGTCACTTGTAGGGTTTGTGGAAATCTTTTCCCATTCTGTAGGCTGTTATTTTATCTTATTGGCTGTGTCCTTGGCTTTACAGAATCTTCTCAGTTTCAGGAGGTCCCACTTATTGATTATTGTTCCTAGTGTCTGTGCTACTGGTGTTATATTTAGGAAGTGTTCACCTGGGCCAATGTGTTGGAGGGTATTTTCCACTTTCTTTTCTATCAAGTTCAATGTGGCTGGGTTTATGTTGAGGCCTTTGAGCCACTTAGATTTGAGTTTTGTGCAGGGTGATAGGCTTGGATCTGTTTGCATTTTTCTACACACTACCATCCAGCTATGTCAACACCATATATCTTTTTTCCGTTGAATATTTTGGGCCTTTTTGTCAAAGATCAGGTGTTCATAGGTTTTTGGGTTAATGTCAGAATCTTAAATTTGATTCCATTGATCCACAAGTCTGTTTTTATGCTGGCAATAGGCTGTTTTTATTACTATAGCTCTATAGTATAACTTGAAGTGGGGGATGGTGACGCCTCCTGAGGTTCTTTTGTTAAGCAAAATTGTTTTTGCAATCCTGGCTTTCCTGTTATTCCAAATGAAATTGAGTATTGTTCTTTCAAGGTCTGTAAAAAATTGTGTTGGGATTTTGATGGGAAGTGCATTGAATCTGTAGATTGCTTTTGGTAGAATTGCCATTTTTACTCTGTTGATCCTACCTATCCAGGTACATGGGAGATCTCTCCATTTTCTGATATCCTCTTCAATTTCTTTCTTCAGTGATTTAAAATTTTTGTCAAATAGAACTGCTACTTCTTTGGTTATAGTTACTCCAAGGTATTTAATGCTATTTGCAGCTATTATAAAGGGGTGGTGTTTCCCTTATTTCTTTTTCAGCGCTTTTATCTTTAGTGTATAGGAGGGCTACTGATTTCTTTGAGTTAATCTTGTATCCTGCTACATTTCTGAAGGTGCTTATCAGTTGTAGAAGTTCCTTGGTAGAATTTTGTGGATCATTTATGTATACAGTCACATCATCTATCTGCAAATAGAGATAGTTTCACTTCTTTTCCAATTTGTATCCCCTTAATCTCCTTTAATTCTCTCATTGCTTTAGCTAAAATTTTGAGAACTGTATTGAATAGATAAGGGAAGAGAGGACAGCCTTGTCTAGTTCCTGATTTTAGTGGGATTGCTTTGAGTATTTCTCCATTTAGTTTGATTATGGCTGTTGGCTTCTTTATTATATTTAGATACTTTCCCTTTATTCCTGATCTCTTCAGGTCTTTTATCATAAATGAGTGTTGGATTTTGTCAAAGGCTTTTTCAGCATCTAAGAATATGATCATGTGGTTTTTTTTCCTTCAGTTTGTTAATATGATGAATGACATTTATGGTTTTTCGTATGTTGAACCACCCCTGCATTTCTAGGATGAAGCCTACTTGGTCGTGGTGGATGATATTTTTTATATGTTATTGTATAGAATTGTTGTATATGGGGGCTGGAGAGATGGCTCAGCAGTTAAGAGCACCGTCTGCTCTTCTAGAGGACCCGGGTTCAATTCCCAGCACCCACATGGCAGCTAACAACTGTCTGTAGTTCCAGTTCCAGGCATATACCAAGGCAAATAAATAAATAAATAAATAAATAAGTTTGTTTTTTTTTTTTTTTTTTTAAAAAAAGAATTGTATATGTTGTTGACAGAATTTTCTTGAGAATTTTTGCATCAATATTCATGAGGGAAATTGCCCTGTAATTCTCTTTCTTTGTTGCATCTTTGAGTGGCTTGGGTATTAGGGTAATTGTGACCTCATAAAAGGAATTTGGCAATATTCCTTCAGTTTCTACTGTGTGAAACAGTTTGAGGCGTATTGATAGTAGTTCTTCTTTGAATGTCTGGTAGAATTCTGTGCTGAAACCATCTGGACCTGGGCTTTTTTTTACTTGGGAGGCTTTTAATGACAGCTTCAATTTCCTTTAGGTCTGTTGTTATAGGTCTGTTTAGGTATTTAATCTGATCTTGATTTAATTTTGGTAAATGATACCTGTCCATAAAGCTGTCCATTTCTTCTATGTTTTTCATTTTTGTGGAGTATAGTTTTTCAAAGTATAACCTGCTAATTCTCTGTATTTCCTGGGGGTCTGTTGTTATGCTCCCCTTTTCATGTCTGATTTTGTTGATTTGGATACTCTCTCTCTCTCTCTGCTTTTTGGTTAGTTTATCTATCTTGTTGACTTTCCCAAAGAACCAGCTCTTTGATTCATTGATTCTTTGTATAGTTCTTTTCGTTTCAATTATATTGATTTCAGCTCTAAGTTTATTTCCTGATGTTTACTCCTTCTAGGTGAGTTTGCTCACTTAGACATTTTCTGCACACCAGAAGAGGGCACCAGATCTCATTATAAATGGTTGTGAGCCACCATGTAGTTGCTGGGAATTGAACTCAGGACCTCTGGAAGACCAGCCAGTGCTCTTAACCCCTGAGCCATCTCTCTGGCCCCAGACATTTTCTAAGTAATGTATCACATTGTGTTTGTAATGAAGTAAATACACAGATGAAGAACAAAGTGGTGTAGAGGTCAGGAGGTGTCGGCAGGAGCATCTCTGTGAAACTTATGCTTTCTTTCATACAGCACATTTAAAATACAATTGCCTAAGATTTGTCTTTATTAATGTTTTAGGAGGAAATAGCAGAAATGTGCTGGTTTACTCTGAAGATGGCACTGATGTAAAAATCAAGTCTAAAAACAGCAGAAGGAACCGTGTAGTCCTCCCCAAATGTGACACCGGCTGTGCAGAGGCTTTGTTTGGACTTAAAAACATTGCCTCCCCATCTCAAGACTTATTTTCATTTTTAAAGGTATTTTTCATGTCTGTGTGGTATGTTGAATTCATATTACTGTTTTTACCTTGTGTTTTGAATATTAATTCAACTTAAACTATATTTAACATTTTCTAGACTTTAGGTGTGAGATTTTAACTCTTTTGACTGTGTTGTCCATCGTCATAGCTTTAAAAGCATAGTATGAGAGGGCTCAGCAGTTAAGAGCACTAGCTGCTCTTCCACAGGTCCTGAATTCAATTTCCAGCAACCACATGGTAGCTCACAACAACTGTAGTGGGATCTGATGTTCTCTTCTGTTATAAAGGTGTACCTCCAAATTGAGCACTTACATACATAAAATAAATAAATCTGGAAAAAAAAAAAAGCATAGTATGAGATTCAGATTAAATTTAGGCCAGATGGTGGTGGTGTACACTATTAGTCCCAGCACTGTGGAGGTGGAGGCAAGTTGAGTTTCCAGGACAGCCAAGGGATACACAGAGAAACCCTATACTGAAAAACCAAAATAAATAAATATATAATTTTTAAAAAAATTAGCAACTTTTCAGATAAAACGCTTATTTAGTATGGTTTTAAATAAATGAACTTTTGGTACTAAATTGGAACATGTGCTAAAGAAAGAACACTAGTTCTGAATGAAATCTAGTTTCAGTCTCAGAACTTTCTTCCCTCCCAGACATATATTTATCCCTTTCTTTCATCTCCCCCCACTTTCCCAGCCCTGGGAATTGGCCCAAGGAGCCTGGTGCACACTAGGCAGATGTTCTCGCACTGGCTTAGTCCTAGCTTAGTCAGTACTGTTTTGATGTGTTAAATATAATCTAATAAAATGAACAAGGGTAGCCACTTGGTTCTCTCAAGAAATAATAGGTAGCCAGGGAGATGGCTCAGTAGTAAAGGTGCTCGCAATCCAGAGTTCTTGTGACCTCAGCTTGATCCCCAGGACCCACATGGTAAAAGAGAACTGATTCCACAAGTTGTTCTCTGATCTCCATGTGTCCTGAGGCACCCCCAAATAAATAAATAAAAAGTCATCTGGGGGGGCTGGAGAGATGGCTCAGCGGTTGAGAGCACTGTCTGCTCTTCCAGAGGACCCGGGTTCGATTCCCAGCACCCACATGGCAGCTAACAACTGTCTGTAGTTCCAGTTCCAGGCAAACACCAAGGCAAATAAATGAATAAATAAAGTTTAAAAAAAAAAAAAAGAAAAGAAAAAGTCATCTGGGGGCTGAAGAGATGGCTTAGTGGTTAAGACCACTGAGTTCTCTTCTGGAGGTCCTGAGTTCAATTCCCAGCAACCACATCTTTAAAAAAATAATAATTAAAAGATAGATATGCACAGGGACAAGTTTTTGTTCCTAAGGGTGGGAAGATGTCTAAACTAGATACTTGTAAAACATTTCTTTACTCAAAATTGCTTTTCAGCACAAGATTACAACAAAGGAAGAATGGCATAAATTCATCCAGCTCCTCACAGAATTCCACATGCAAAACATAGATCTTTTATATAGTAATCTTGAGTTCATCCTTCCATTGCCAGTTACTGTCGTTCCAGAAGTAAAAGATGCTTATGGCTTCCCGGTGACTACAGAGGCCAGTGCACCAGGAAGCCTGGAGCATCTTCCCAGGATGCAGTCAGAAGACCAGCCCAAAAAATCACAGAAAAGAAAACAGAAAAAGATGGTGACCCTAGATGACAGTGACTTATTTGACACTGGACTGGACTTTTCTGATGAACTGACTAGCTTATCTCCTGTGCCTTCCTCAGCTTTAAAAGATGTCACAAGCAGAGACAGAGAAGGCAACCTAGAGACACAGACACAAAATGAAATTCTCGTGTCTGACTCTGTGCCTCAGCCTCCTAAGACATCAGCAGAAAAGAAGTGTTCTGTGCTCGTCTCCCGCTGTTTAAATTCTCTCACTGAGTTCATGGAGAACATGTCCTTCATAGATGCCCTTTTAACAGATCCAAGGGGACAGAACGAATTGGGCAAAGATTTTTTTCACTGGACAAGCAGAAAGGTTAAAAGTGGACTTTGTGATGAGTTTAGTATTGAGAGTAGAGAGAAGTGGGCTCCTTGGAGCTCTGAAGAATTGAAAGCCACTGCAGAAGCTCTCAGCTTCACTAAATGTTCTTCTACCATTTCAAAAGCGTTGGAGTCCTTGAGTTCATGCAAGCACTTAGGAGGAGATCCAGTCAATGGGCTCACTTTCCGTGTTCCACAAAGGGGCAGTGACTTGTGCTTCCGCCAGTCGGCAGCCAATCTAGAGTAAGTCTTACTTGTTACCTTCTTAATGGTAGTGGTCCTTACTAATTTTCAAATGCTGGGCTATTGAGCATGGGAAACACTTCGTGTTAATATAGTTTCTCATACAAATTAAGAAGATTTTTGAGAATACTAGCTTGAATGAAATTTGGGAAACCTGAGGGAGTATGGTGGAAAGAGCCTTTAATCCCAGCACTTGGGAGGCAGAGGCAGGTAGATCTCTGAGCTCAAGTCTAGCCTGGTCCAGAGTGAGTTCCAGGATAGCCAAGTCTGCACAGAGAAACCCTGTCTTAAAAAAAAAAGAAAGAAAAGAAAAGAGGTAAATCTTTAAGTAACAGAGGAATTCAGAGGTATGACAGATAAAAGGTAGCTATTAAGATATTTCACTATGGAGAGCAACGGAATCAAATCCTTTAAATAAAATTTATTATTTACAATAAAAAAAGATATTTCACTGTGACACCAAGCATGGTGGCACCTGTTGATAATCGCAGCACTTGGAAGATAGAGGCACAAGGATCGAGAGTTTGACTCCAACCCCAGCTACATGAGATCCTGTCTCTAAACAAAAGTTGTCAGTATGAAGTTAAGTGTGGTGGTACAAGCCTGAAGTCCTAGCTAGCACTTGGGGACTGAGGTGGGAGATTGCATTTGGGCTATGAGAGTTCTTGGCCACTCTGGGTATAGATGAGTGACTAGCACTGTTGACAGGAAATTAGAAGTGTCATTTAGTTATATTTGGGGTTGTTAAGTTTTTATGTACAAAATACCAAAAAGTACTTTTGATTTGTAGCAATGCTGACAAGAGGATGGCGGTCATTAAAGGAGTGTTTTCCAGCCGCTCTCTCCTGAGTGTGGGTAACAAGCCAGCCAGTGTGGTTGACTACCTGCCAGCTCTTCGCAACATTTGTCGGTCAGAGAAGCTAAAAGAACAAGGGAAAAATAAAAGGAGGTAAAGTGTGTAAAAAAGTAACCTTTTAAGTTGCCTTGTTAAGGTTAACAAGTATGTTCACAGTAATGATAACATTGATATTAAATTGTTTTTGTAATTTTGACAGGTTTCTGCACTATTTTGAAGGAATTCACCTTGATATTCCTGGAGAGGCTGTGACTGCTTTGGCTGCTGACTTCCCTTGATGCTCCCATCTTGTCTTCAGTGTCCTGTACAGATGATTGGCCTGAGACACACTAGGTTATGTTGACTTTAAAGAAGAGCGTATTTCCCTTCATGTAAATTTTAAAAGACTATTCTTTTGGTTCAAGTATTTAAAATGAAAAATCTGGGTTACAAACTGTATATATGATTGTGACATTTTTTTCTGGATGTTTTGTATTACTTATTTTTGCTTTGTTGGTGTACTTTTTGTATGTGTGAGTCGTTTGTAGAAAGTAGTATTCACTAGAGATTTCTAAAGCTGTTTTAGTACTGCGCTCCTCTGTTTCTTCCTTTTCCTGTCCCCTTCCTCTGCTCTCCAGCATCAGAGCGGTGCCGCCATAAATAGGAAGCACCTAACCTTCCGTACTTAAATTACATAGCACAAAACAGTTCCATACAGAATAAATGTAAATGTATCAGAAAGGAAATTAGGTCTCAGTTTGGACAACATTGCTCTTCCTCCTGCCTTTGTATCTTGTGCCCTCCTCCAGCAAGCCTTATACCATTTAATCACTGAGTCACTTGTGTTGGCAAAGTAAAGCATTCCAAATTCTAGTTTGCATAAGCCTTCTTTATTACCCCATGTAGGTAAAGTCTTGTGCACTTTGCCAACTCAAATCATTTGCACAGAATGTGGCACTTTTACATCATGCTTTCTTCATAAATGAGATGACATTAATTTATCTATTTTGGACAAGTTGTTGATGATTGAAGAAATAATGAAGGATTCTACTATGGGGTTTCTACTGACAGCTATTTCCATTTAAGTTTGGTTCAGGGTTCTGTTGTGCTGAGAATTGAGGTCTTTGTGTTGTAGGCAAGTGTCCTATGTGCTGTCTTAGTATATACACAGTTGCTTTTGTAATTATTTATGGTGCTACAGATCAAAACCAAGGCCTTGTGAATTTCAGGGATATAGAGTAAGAATCTCTCAACCTGTTTTCAGGATCTGGTTATAATGTTTGGGTTACCTCCAAACTGCTTCCAGATTTACCTGATCCTCCTGTCTCAGCTTCTCAAGTAACAGGCATATGATAACACACCCAGGAAGGTCATGGTTTTTGTTTGTTTTGTAAATATCTGTTTTTAACTTTAGTAGCAAGATTTTAAAATGTTACATTTTACTTAATGTTATTTTGCAGTCAGATAATCAAGTATGTTTAAAATTGCTTCATATTACAGATATTTGTAAAATAACAATATTCAGGTACATTTTCTGATGAATTGTATTTTTAACTCAAACATTAAGGATCCTAGTTTTGTACTTTTTTAAAGTATAGGTGCATACCTGTTTACAAATGTGTGTAAAGATATGTTTTTACCTCTTGTCCAGTCTTCTTTTTCTTGTATTAATTAGCAAATTGATCTAATTAAAAGTTAAAGCTAAAGGTATTTCAGTAGTTATGGTGTTCTTAATGTACATGTATATTGGACATATTCAGATAAATGCTACAGCTTATAGATTTCTTTGCTGAACAAAAGAAAATATGGTCAAAGCTTTTTAGAGATTTTATGTGTATTAATGTTTTGCCTGCATGTGTATATGTGCACCACCTGCTTGCAGTGCTTGAGGACTTGGATCCCCGGAGCTGGAGTTAGGGAGCTGGTGTGAGCTGCCATCTGTATCTCCCCCCACCCCACACCCCCTGCCCCTTCAAGGGCAGCAAGTTCTCTTAACTGCTGAACCATCTCTCCAGGTCCTAAAGCTTTTAAGTGTCCATATCTGTTTCTCTACAGTGTCTAAGGTGCTTAGCTAGGGACACTAACCATATCAACAACTGATTAACCAGTATAAAATAATTACATAAAACTGTTCAAGTTATCCAACCTCCCTCCTTAACAAGAACATGGCTGGGTGGGGTTTCTTGTTTGAAAAAATATTTTTCCCCCATTACTAGGTATCAAACCTAGGCAAATACAACCCTGACCTGTTGGATTTTTTTCCCTTTTGGTTTTTGTTGGAAAGAAGGAGGGCAGAGAGTTTGGGACAGAATCTCAGTAGAGTATCAAACTGACCTCATGCAATCTCACTGGTTTTTGTCCTGAGGGCAGAGATTGCAGGTAGAACCATCTACTCAGCTTGTTGTTTTTCTTACTAAACTTTAAATTTATTAATTATTTGGGGACTTTTCTTTTTCTTTTCTTTTTTTTTTTAAACTTTATTTATTTATTTATTTGCCTTGGTGTTTGCCTGGAACTGGAACTACAGACAGTTGTTAGCTGCCATGTGGGTGCTGGGAATCGAACCCGGGTCCTCTGGAAGAGCAGAGGGTGCTCTTAACCGCTGAGCCATCTCTCCAGCCCCTCTAAATTTATTTTTTAAACAGTTTCCTTTTATTTTTTTTCTGTGTGTAAGTGTGTTTCCTCTGTGTGTGTGTGTGTGTGTGTGTGTGTGTGTGTGTGTGTGTGTGTGCAGGAGCCCATAGAGGCCAAGAAAGAACATCAGAGGCTCTGGAACGGAACTTAAGTGTAGGCACCTCAGTGAGGGGTGGGGACAAACCAGGGGCCTGGAAAAGTAGCAAGCACTATGATGGCCCACACATCTCGCTGACCTGGTACTTGCTTTTAAAAGGGGGTAACTTTTGACTGTGTGGGTGGCATCTTACTATTTAACACTTAAACGCAAAAGGCACGGAATTTCATAAAATATTTATTGACTTGGTCTTGGCTCATGTATACTGTTTCACAGCCAAAAGTCTGATTTTATAAACATAGAAAATATACTCAAAATGTTTTCTTCTCCAGTAACATGGAGGATGGAAACAGTTGGTTTAATAAATTAATATAACACTAGAGCAAGTACATTAACATTTGAGCTCTGAGCCTCTGCCAAAAACTAACTCATAAAAGGCAACAGCTTGTAACAGTGAATCATACAACTCTTCAATGTGGTGTGAGTCCTTAAGAATCTTCTGTCTGTACTGCACTACCTGAGCCTGTGGGAAGGACACCCGAGGCTCCTCCTTCAGCACAGACTCAGAGAGGAACTGCTTCACTAGCTCTCTCCCACTGGTCCTCGTGTCTCCGATCATCAGGTCAAAGTACTTGCCCACGGCATTTCGGTTCATGCTCAGCACCCGATGCTGGCCATCCTTGGCAAAGGTTTTGTTAAGTAAGGCATACAGCATGGCTTCCGTGATAAGAAAGTGTAACAGTACAGGAAACAGAGATGTATTCTGAATGGAAAGTCCTGATTTTTCCAAAATGTAGAGATCTGCATTAGGCATCTTTGAAATGACTGAAGAAATCTTAAAAAAAAAAAAAATTAGAAATAATTGATTATGTTTGTCCCATTTCTGACCATCCTGGAGTAACAAAAGCTTCTCTGGAAGAAGCTAAGATGACCTCTTGTCCTGACAGTCTTATCAACCCTAGTGTCTGTACTGGCTTCAGGACTCAGCAGCCCAAAACTTAACCACCTGAAATGTTCCAAGGAGGAGCAAAGGATTGGCACTAGCCAGGAATCCCTTGGTGTCAAGGTGCTTGCCAAAGCCTCTTATGCACTTACCAAGGTAGCAGTTCCTGTCCATTTCACATCTTGAATACTTGAAGGAGACAAATGACTGAATTTAAAGACAAAGTTTCTAAATTTTTAAATCTAGTATAATAAATCTGTAATGGGAGTAAAAAAGAATCCCAAACCCAAAGACCAGCTTCACTGTTTTGTTTTCTCTTACATCCCTTTTGAAACTCCCTGGGCTAAACTGTACAAGGGACCAACTATTGTCTTACCTCTTCCAGATAGGCAGATGTTGGGAGTATTTTGCTTGTTAATTTCCAACACTCAGACTGCTGCCAGTCCAGCACCGTAAGCTTCTGGTTGAGGTGAGCCCATGCAATTCTTCGAGTACCGAAAACAATAGATACGATACTATTAGCTGCCTAAAGGAAAAGGACTGATTTTATTACAAGAGTAAATATCTTACAGCTGTAAGACCTACAAACAAGCTGGGTGTGGTGGCCCATGCCTTTAATCCCAGCACTCAGGAGGCAGAGAAAGGTGAATCTCTGAGTTCGAGGCCATCCTGGTCTACATAGTGAGTCCTAGGACAGCCACAGCTACATAGAAAAACTTTGTCTTTAAAAAAAAAAATAAAGTTACTATTTTAGTGTATGGTGTGCACCCTATGGCATGAACACTCACACACAAACATCATACACACTCCACATAAGCAATAACTAAAACAATAAAGGTAACTTTATCTTTTAAAAAAACTTGTATAGACATACTTGTTATTTGTGTTTTCTATCCAGAATACCCACCTTTTCCCACTAGCCTAATTTTCTCTTCCAAATTGAGTTCTCAGTAAATAACCCCCTTCTGTCTCACAGCATTTCCTCAGACTTGCAAATTGTCTACCTTCCATTTTTGTGACAGATCACCTATTAATAGGAGTATATCTAGATTCCTAACTAATCCTAAAGCATCTTGTTTTGAGCCAGTGAGGTGACTCAGAGTTAAAGCATTCACAACCAAGCCTGACAAAGACCCAGAGGGCAGAAGGAAAGAATCACACACACACAAACCAAAAACACACACAAAGAAACTTGTCTAACTCACTACTGGGGTGATTTCCTGAATAAGTTCTCAAAGGATAGGTGGTTAGGGGGAGCATGTACCTTAAGTCTCTCACTCTCTACAGCTGGTTTGATGAATTTTCCCAGCAGCCATTTTTCCTGTGACTTTTTTTCCCTTCTACTCTCTGGACAAAGAATGGAGTTACAAACTTGAACAGCAGTTTTATATTGGATTAAGGGCACATCTATCAAACTCTCCAAACTCTGAAACGGCCCAAACTTCTTTCTGTGTTCTACAATATTGACAGACTTTCTTCCACGAAGCAATCTGAAAGCTTCCAGCTCTTTATTAGAAGCTGTATTCAACACATGCAAGATAGAAGACTGCTGTTCTGGGGAGAAGAGCTTGTCCAGTGCATCTCTGGGTTCCTTTCCATTTGTATCACAAATAACACTGGCAACAATTTTCTCAGGTGCAGTAGATTTCCTCTGACAGCAGATATTATTTAGGACTGGAGGCAAGAATGAGTACTCTGGGACTGGAAGCCATCTCCACCTCCCTAAAAGGAAAATTGAGAAAATTTAAATTGGGAATATTCTCCATTGAGTGTTAATTTCCAAGCTTGTGCAGTCATACAGACTTGAACATAAACCACATTATTACAGAGAATTGTCTTTAAAAGAAGTGTAAAGTTGGTCAGGGTTGTGCATACCTTTTCGGAGGCAGAAGCAGGAGAACCTAGTTCAAAAACAGCCTGATCTATAAAGCCAGTTCCCAGTTCCAACAGCCAGGGCTACATAGTGAAACATTGTATCAAAAATCAAACAAGACAAAGACTAGTTGGTAACGACTGGTAAAGTTGTCTCTACCATAAGAATTGTGTTTGATTTTGGTTATTGGTAAATTGGGGGGGTTGTCTTTGCTTTTTTGAGAAAGGGAGTCCCTATATAGTTCAAAGAGGCCTCAAATTCATGTAGCTCAGGATGGGCTTCAGATCACAGTAATTTACCTGCACTAGGGTAGCCACTGCTACACAAAGGCCCTGACACAAGGAAGTTGTGGTTACCTGGCATTATAACACATGTCTATAATCTCAGCAACTGAGAGGCAGAGGCAGAAGAGACAGATTCCAGGCAAGACTCCCTAAATTTACCCACCAGTCTGGGCTACATAAGACCTTGTCAACAAAAAACAAATTAGTTAAAACAAAAGCTGTACTTTACAAGGTGTAGTAGAGCACTTTTAATCCCAGCATTTGAGAGGCAAAGACAGGCAGACCTCTGATAGAGCACTTGCCTTCTACGGCCATGGCTTCTATCCCTAGCACCACTTCATTTTTATTAAAATAATTATTAAATTATTTCCAATGTCTGGTATTTGTAATTTTCCCCTTGATTTTTTTTTAAGACAGAATTTCTCTGTGTAGTCCTGGCTGTTATGGCTCTCTCTCTCTGTAGACCACTCTGGCCTTGAACTCAGAGATCCGCCTGCCTCTGCCTCTCAAGTGAATTAAAGGCCTTTGTCACGACCACCCCGGCAAGATCTTTTTTGTAACATTTAAGATTTATCCCCATTACCATTCTCACTAGTTTCTCATCTGGTGGAACTAAAGAAAATTCAATTTTTTACGTTTAAATAAAAGTTTTAACTGATCAGGAGCGCTGATTTTCACTTGTAATCCTAGCTTTTGGGAGATCAGGATTAGAGTCATCTACAGCTACAAAGTGAGTTCCTGGCCAGCTTGGGCAACATGGAGCTTTGTCTGGGGCAGGCAGGGGCTGGTAGTATTAACTAAGTAGTGTGTGTGTGTGTGGGGGGGTATTTGTTCTACACACCTCTCAGTATTTCTAACATGAATGCGTTTTTGTAAGCAAAGCATACACCATGCAATGGATAACTTTGTAAAACAATGTAAAGTCATTCTGACACTGAAGCCACAGAAAAGCAATGCAGCCAGGGACGCTCCTGTTAATGTTTGAATTCGTAACCCTAACCCTGCGGCCGGGCATGCGGACCCTGAACCACAGAAGCACTCGGGCTCTGGGGCTCGGGGAGGGGACGTCTCTAAGCTCCCCTACGGGAGCTCCACGTGAAAGAACCAGACACGGGACAGGAAAAAACACTCCAGGTCACAAGCTAATGGCAGGCAGGCAATCAACCTCGTGCCCAGGAACCCTACCTCCAGCCTTGATGAGGCAAGCGAGGTTAGCCCTCCAAGCCATCGGCAGGCTCTCGCTCGCTTGCCTTCCTCTACCAACTTCCGGTTTTGTGTGTTTTAACTAAAAGTGCTCGACTGGGGCTCGGCAGAAGGGTTCCGGGAGAAGAAACGGTCCGAAGCCCAGATAGATTCCCCTGAGCTCCTAAAGATTGATGGCCGATGGTCTGAAAACGCATCGGCAGGATCTCCGAGAAGGAAAGGACTAGACTAGGCTTAGTCCTGTTTTGGGGCGAGACTTTTCTGGGCTCCCAGAGACAGTCTGGAGCGGACCCCGGAGAGCTTATGCGCACACAAATAACCTGTGCTGAGTGGAGAGGAGGAACCAGGAAAGATACGCGGGAAAGGGAAAAGGACCGCTTTAGGAGATGGATCACTTTGACGCGGGGCAGTGTTGGCCATTTGAGGATGGAGGGAAGTGAGTCAGGAGCCACATTTAATCCTTGAAATGCGGAATGGAACAGTTGAAAAAGTCTGGCAGGACGCTTGTTTTTTAGTTGCAAAGCCAGATTGGAGGGGGTTTCTAGAAAAAAAGGGGAGGTCATTTGTAGTCAATGTGAGGCTAAATTGGAGAAGAGCCTGGGAGAAAAGGATCAGGAAGGTAACAATAAATAGTGGGGGATGGAACCTGGGAGATGGAAGGGGAGTGGAAAGAAAAGGATTGTTGTTAGAAGACTGGATGGGGTCTTTTTCATTTTTTTTAATAGACTTTCAGGAGGAAGGGAAGGTAATGGGTTTGTGCTTATATTAGACGTGGTAGCTAACCTGCAATTCCTCACTTAGAAGGATGAGAATTGTATGAGTTTGAATCCAGCCTGGGCTATATGATGAGTTTAAGGCCATCCTAGACCACAGATGAGGCCCTGTTTTAAAAGACAACAACAACAAATGTTTTTCACAGCTTTAGCCGTTAAGAGCACTCGTTGCTCTTTCAGGGGACCTGGCTTTGGTTCACAGCACCCACATGCCAGCTCACAACTATCAGTAATTCTTGTTTCAGGGTATCCAACACTTTTTTCTGGCCTCCACAAGCACCAGGCACATATGTGGTACATAGACATACATACAGACAAACACTCATAAACATAAAATAAAGAAGTCTAAAATAGTTATTCATAAAAGAGCCTGGTATGGTGGCACATTCCTTCAATCAAACATGAGTTCCAGGTCAGCCTGCTACATAACAAGATCTTGTCCTTTAAGTAAAAATAAATAAATAAATAAAAATTATTGACTGTTTTTTGTTTTATGGGCATTGATGTTTTGCCTACATGTATGTCTGTGTGAGGATGTCAAATTCCCTAGAACTGGAATTAAAGACAGTTGAGAACTGCCATGTGGTTGCTGGGAATTGAACCTAGGTCCTCTGTAAGAACAGCCAGTGAGTGCTCTTAACTGCTGAGCCTTCACTCCAGCCTCAACAAGATGTTGTCTTAAAAAAAAAGCCATGTAGTGTGTTAGGGAACACTTTTAATCCCAGCACTCTAGAGGCAGCCTGGTCTACAGAGCAAGTTCCAGGACAGCCAGGGCTACCCAGAGAAACCCTGTCTCAAAACAGACAAACAAAACCAAAAAAATTGTTTCATATGTGACTGTCAGAGCTGCTGAAATGAGCCATAGAAAATGTATTCTCTCACAGCTCAGGAGTTTAAAAACGCTGCCATGAGAATGTCAGTGGAGTCAGTTCTTTCTAAGGACTCTGCAGGAAATCTACTACATGCCTCTCTCTGATCTTCTAACCCTAACCCTAACCCTAACCCTAACCCTAACCTTCTTCAACATATAGATAGGTCACTCTCTCATTACTAGGCTTTCACAGAGACATCTCATAAGGAAAGTAGGCATGCTGGAATGGCACTTTATTATTTTTAATTTTATAATTTTTTAAAAAAACTTTATTTATTTATTTATTTATTTGCCTTGGTGTTTGCCTGGAACTGGAACTACAGACAGTTGTTAGCTGCCATGTGGGTGCTGGGAATCGAACCCGGGTCCTCTGGAAGAGCAGACGGTGCTCTTAACCACTGAGCCATCTCTCCAGCCCCTAATTTTATAATTTTTTGATAGACTGCCGAGATGGCTCACTGAGCAAAGGATCTCACCATTGAGTCTGGTAACTTGAGTTTGATTCCTGGGACTCCCATGGTAGCAGGTGAGAACCAAGTGCAATAAATTGTCCTCAGAGCATAGTAATGTACATGTGTGCGGTCCCATCACAAATAAAAGAGTGAATTTTAAAAAGCAACTCTTCGGGGCTGGAGAGATGGCTCAGTAGTTAAGAGCATACTGACTGCTCTTTCAGAGGACCTGAGTTCAATTCCCATCAACCACATGGTGGCTCACAGCCATCTGTGATGACATCTGGTGCCCTCTTCTGACCTGCAGGGATGCATGCAGGCAGAACACTGTATACATAATAAATTTTTTTTTTAAGTAACTCTTTATAGTAAGCGCTGGAGAGATAGTTTAGGGTTAGAAGTCAGTGCTGGTCTTGCAGAGGACCTGAGTTCTTTTCCAGCATCCACATCAGGCAAATCATAGCTGACTGGAACTCTAACTTCTGGCCTTTTTGAGCAACTGCACTCCAGAAATTAACTCTATGTAATGGGGTATTGTGATTCAGAAGGATATATTGAAATTTTAACTACCAGGACCTCAGTATTTGACCGTACTTGGAAATAAGGTGACTGTTGATGTCATTAGTTAAAATAAGGTAGAAGCTTCTCTCACACAGCTGAGGCTCTGGGATCAAGTCCCAGAACTACACAACCAAAAGAGTGAAAGTGACCATGGGACATGGCCCAGGTACATGGATGCTGAGATGAGAGGATCCCGAGCCCAGAAGCTCAAGGGCACCCTGGACAGCATAGTAAGATCCTATCTCAAAAAAACCTCCTCCACCAAAATGAGATGACACTGGACTGAAGCAATGGCCATTCTAGCATACCTGCTGCCCTTATGAGATGTCCCTGTGACTGCCTAGTGACAATGGAGTGACCTATCTATATGTTGAGGAAGGTAGTCGCCTGAAGGTCAGAGAGGCATGTAACAGATTTCCTGCAGAGTCCTTAGAAAGAACTGACCCCATTGACATTCTGATGGCAGCGTTCTAGACTCCTGGACTGTGAGCGAATGGATTCCCCATGGCTTATTTCAGCAGCTCTATGACATTCACACCCGAAACAAACACCTAGGAGTCCTGGCGGTGCTTTGAGAGATGTTGGAGTCGAGTAAACCCAACTAGCACTTGCTAGCAGAGAGCTTCCCCTCTGAGGCTGGCTTCCTCATTTGTGAATTGGAGAGTGAGGCTCCTGCCTCAGAGAAGTGCTGATAACAATGGTGCAGAGATGCTGAGGACATGGGTACAGTCACGGCTCGGTGGGTGCTGGCTTTTCCATCACAGCATCACCTGTTCTTCAGAACTAATGATTAATAGAGAAAATGTCCTCATCCAAAGTGTCCTTTGACCAGAGACTGGAGGTGGCAGGAAAAGAGACAGCCAAGTACTCATGATTCACTGCGAACCAGACCAGGGTGTTCAAAATGAAAGCGGTCATCTTCCTCCTGAAATCAGCTCCTTCTCATTTCCCTCTTTTTATTTCCAGATAATTGTCCTTAGAACAAATTAATGCTGTTTGTAGACATATTAAAAATGAGTTCTCCATAGCCAGATATTGTGGTGCACACCTATAACCTTATCACTCTGGAGGCTGAGGTAGGAGGTTTATGAGGTCAAGGCCATCTTGGCCATTGATGATGCGTATGTAGTTCTTGTCTGTCGTGAATGACGCTCTGGAGTCTAGTTCTCCACTACACAATCAAAAGAGTGAAAATGTCAAATGACCTGGCCAGGTCTTAAAAAACAAAAACTGGGGACTGGAGAGATGGGTCAGTGGGTAAGAGCACTGACTGTTCTTCCAGAGGTCCTGAGTTCGATTCCCAGCATCCACATGGCAGCTAACAGCTGTCTGTAATTTCAAGATCTGACACCCTTACACAGTTATACATGTAGGAAAAACACTAATTCATATTAAAAAAAAAACTGTTGTACATGTTTCTGGCCCCATCTGTCCAAAGGTCCAGACCCTCCTGCGGCTGCTTTCCCCCTCAAAATGACTCAGACACTTATATTAATTTCATGCTGTTTGGCCTATGGCTCAGGCATATTGCTAGCTAGCTCTTTCATCTTAATTCAACCATTTCCAATAATCTGTTCTGCCAGGTGGCCTGTGGCTCACCTGTGTTACGTTACATGCTGATTCTTTGGCCGCTGGATCATCTCTGTCTGACTCTACCCTCCTCCTCCTACCTAGGCTCCAATTTACCTGTCTGCTCCCACAGTGTCTGACATGGTCAAAACAGCCCTTTATTTAAAGAATGATATTCACAGAATACAGAAAGACATCCCCACATCAAAAAACAAAAACAAAAACAAAACAAAAAACCAAGGCTGGTAAGATGGCTCAACAGGTAATGGTACTTGTTGCTGATTCTGACAACATGTGTTTAGTCCTTAGAACTCATGTGGTAGACTTGATTTCCTATGAGTTACCCTCTGACCTTCAACATATGCATTACAGCACACATGTGTGTGAATGCATAATAAATAAATAAACTTAACTAAACATTTCATGACTATAAAGTATGCAATGTCTTTTCCCTATTTTTTGAGATAGGGTTTCTCTGGTTTCACCTGGCTATCCTGGTGCTCTCTTTTTAGACTAGGCTAGCCTTGAATCCAGAGATCTGCCTCCCTCAGCCCTCTGAATGCTAGGGTCAAAGGGATATCTTAAGATGTAAAAAGCATAAAACTTGAAGATAAAATATACTGGATTTCATTAAAGCTAATGTCTGCTCTCTGAGATGCATCATTTTGAGATGCCATGTGGCTGCAGGGAAGAACAGTGCATCTTCCTAACTCCTAATCCATCTCTCTAGCCCACAGAGGAAGATGAATCTCATTCTTTTTTGATTTTTTTTTTTTTTGAAACAGGATTTCTCTATAGTAGCCCTGGCTGTCTTAGTGCTCTCTCTGTAGACCAGGATCACCTCAGACTCAGAGATCTGTCTTCCTCTGCCTCCCAAGTGCTGGGTTAAAGGTGTGTGGCCACTGCTGCCTTGCATTAAGTGAATCTCAAAAATATAACACATATAAAAATTTAAAGGGATGTAAGATATACCATCTTACATAGATAAAACTATGAAACTATTGTTTGGATCATATCAAATTATATGAAAGACCAAAAGAAACACACACACACACACACACACTCACACACACTACACACTCACACACACATACACACACACTCACACACATACACACATACATACACATACTCTCACACTCACACACACACTCACATACACAAGCACATGAGTGTTTATAGCAGGGTTCTTAAGCCAGTGTAAGGCTCACTGCCTGCCATTGTTCACAGTTCAACCTGATGTATTGGTGAAATCCGACAAGACAAACTAGGTTCAAACTCCAGCACCAGTGCAGCACCCACTCAGTCACTCAGTCACTGTGAGTACATTGCTCTGTCTCCAGTTACAGTTGCCTTGTTCACCAAATGGGCCTAAAACTAGTCTCTATCTGGAGGTTGTGTCGAAAATACAATGTAATCCATGAACCATCAATGGGAATGATGTTTTCTTTCACTGTGTCTTCCAAATTCCCTATAATTATAGTTTCCTGAAAATTCTAAAACTAATAAATACAATTTTTTTTTTTCCATTTTCAAAGCAGGCATGCTCTGCTCCCTGGGGATCTCAAGCCTGTTCCTGGGAACGTAGTGAAAGGCTTTCTTCCAGGCCTGCTGTGGTTCATCTCAGCTGGACAGCAATGATCTTCAACCAGGGCTAAATATTTGTGTCCTAAGGAGCCCTGGGAGTTTTGTTTACAGAGGACATTCTGTCCCGGGGTCCTGGCTTCTCCATCACCTCAGCAGCTGCTGTCTGGACTACGCACCCCAGAGAGGCTGCTTCACCCCACTCCCAAGTTCTGACAGCCTCTAGCTCAGTCCTGTTCGCTTGGGAACAGCTTTTAAATTCTTCTCTGCTTTCCTCCCCTTTTCCTTTCCTCTCTTTTAAAAGCATTTTAGGTTTATTTACATGTATGAATGTTATCCCTTTATATATGTTATGTGTGCCACAGGCATGCCTAATGTCCATGGAAGCCAAAATAGGGTGATAGAGTCAGATCCCTAGACTGGAGTTACAGGTAGTTGTGAGTCACTCTGTGGGTGCTGAGAGCCAAATCCAAGTCCTTTGCCAGAGCAATAAGTTCTCTTAACCCTCAAGCCATCTCCCACACACCCCATTTGTCAGTATTGACTATTGAAGGTAAGGTCTCATGTGTCCTGGGCAAACGCTCTTCCACTAGGTTAGAAAGCCAGCTTTATTTTTACTTATTTTTTTTCTTAAAGATTTATTTTTGTCCTGCGTCTTTCAGCACCACAAGCACAGCACAGCCGCTCAGCTGTGTGGGTGACATCAGGGCCAAGAGCAATTGGCTATTTCTGCACTCAGTGTTCAGAAACCAGTGGGTACCAAGGGTGGCTATAATTTGACACATGGCAGACCTATGATGAAATGGCACTGGGGTATAGCTTTGGTGATCTTGGCCAGAACCCAGTGTTGGAGACTTCAAGAACTCACCAAAGGGTTGCATGGTCAGCATTTTGCAAGATACAAGTTTGAAATTGGTGGTTTGTAGAAACTGGGTTTTCTGGGGGCATTCAGAAGGGTCAGGAAAATACAAGGAGTTATCTATCTTTTACATTTTCCAGATCCAGAAGCCAGAAAAAATAAGGTTCACCTTTTGGCCATGTGGTTGGTCAGGACAGGGGCAGATATGATTTAAAACCATGGGATTCAGACTTGGCTTCTGTAACCTCACCAGGGACCTGCATAACTACCCATACAGGCTTTGGGCAGCTCCAGATTGCTATACTGGTAGACCACATGCTAAATTAAGAACTAAATTTGGATTGACTTGGGTTTGACTGTGCTTCCAAGACTGGAGAAGTGAGGACTGGGTGGTGGTACCAGGCCTGGGGGACCCTCAAGAAAAGCATTCCCATCTACCAATTGTGCATGGCCTTAGAAGTGGTGATTATGTAGGAGGGGGAACTGCCTGTAGGTGCCGTGGCACTAATTTGTTAATTCTTGAAGGGAAAAAAAAAATAATTTTAGGGCCAGAGAGAGCTCAGCAGTTGAGCATGCTTTTGGTTCTTATAGAAGACCCGTGGCTGGAGAGATGGCTCAGCGGTTAAGAGCACCGTCTGCTCTTCCAGAGGACCCGGGTTCGATTCCCAGCACCCACATGGCAGCTAACAGCTGTCTGTAGTTCCAGTTCCAGGCAAACACCAAGGCAAATAAATTATTTATTTATTTATTATTCCAGCCCCGTTTTTTTTTTTTTAAAAAAAGAGAAGACCCAGGTTAGTTTCCCACACCTGCACAGAGAGAGGCTCATAAGTACCTTTAACTCCTCCTCCAGGGATCCAATGCCTCTGGACTCTACAGGCATCTGCAAACACACAAACCCACAAACACATACATAATTTTAAAATAATAAACATTTTAATGATTTAGTTTATTATACATATATAATAAATAATATAAAGCTTTAAAATGATTTGGTATACTTTTCTTTACATATATGTACATAGTATGTGTATGTGTGATGAAGAAAAGTGTCAGATCTACTGTAGCAGGAGCTACAGGTTGTTGTGAATGCCTAGCAGGAATGCTGGGAACCCAGACTGGGGACCTCTGCAAGCACAGCAGGTGCTCTAGACCACTGAGCCAACTCTCCAGCCTCTCTTTTTATTTTATTTTGTTTTTGTTGTTGTTGTTGTTGGTTTTTTGAGACAGGATTTCTCTGTGTGGCCCTGGCTATCCCAGAACTAACTCTGTAGACCAGAATCTGTAGACTCCTGAAATCACAGAGATCCACCAGTCTCTACCTCCAGTGTGCTGGGCTTAAAGGCGTGTGCACCACCACCTTCTTTACTTTATATTTCAAGACAAGGTTTTGTTTAGGTGGCATGGGAACTCGCTGTAAATTAGCATGCCTCAAACTCAGTTTTCCTGCTTCAGCCTCTTGAGGGGCTGTGATGAAAGGACCGTTCCGACCCTCCTTTGACTTGTGATTTCTGAAACAGAAACAGAGGAGAGCTTTTATCAGGCCAAATCCAGGAGCAGGTAGCAAAGTTCCTGTTGGGGATGAGGAACATGTTCTGAAAATCAGCAATATTAATACTGAGTACAAACTTTGAGTTATAAGATGAACACAGCAGGCTGGTTTTTGTTCTAGTGGTGGAGATGTGTGTGTATGTGTGTGTTTTAAATGAAGATTAATTTTTAAAAAATTATGTGTAAGTCTGTGTGTCTGCATGTAATTGCAGGTACCCTCAGAAGAAGGTCAGAAGAAGGCATCAGCTCCCTGGAACTGGAGTTACAAGCAGTTGTGAGCCACCGTGTGGGTTCTGGAAATTGGACCTGGGTCTTCTGGAAGAGCAGCCAGTGCTCTAACCACTGAGCACTCTCTCTCTAGTTTGGATGTGTTGAATATGATGATCATTACACAGTGCACCAAATCATCACTTTGTGTATGTGATAGGCAGTTATATGAAAGGATAAGGAGTGGAATTATAGCTCAGTGGCAGAGTTCTTACCTAGTATGCACAAAGCATAAATTTAATCTCCAGCACAGAAAGATAAACATCTCAGGATGAGAAGGAAGGAATATTTTATTTATCTCATGAAATAAAGAGACTAAAGATACCATGACAGGAAGTCTGGCTGTAGGCCTCTGGTGCACACATCATTTGACCACAAGATCTTAGGTTGCAGCTCCCCTCGGGCTTTGCCCTCAGCCTTTTCTGTGAAACAAAATTCCTGCTGCCCAACCAGTCTCAAAGGCCTCTGGAGCTTGGTCTGAGGAGCATTCAGTCCGTGTTATTTACCTCCCCATCGCCAACACAGAAGCACAAAGTACCAGGTTACTATCATTTTTTTTTTTTCTTCTAAGGATGGTTGCAGGTCCACCTCAAGTCTTTGCTAACTTTTAAACTAAAAACTCCAAAAATGAGGATGGGAAGAGAAACCTGAGGGGACCTTTTGGTCTTGACCTTTCTGAACTGACTGCTGCTGTGAATTTTTAAATGGGGCTTTTAGGGAGAGGACAGTTAAGAGTCCAGATGCTATAGGAGACTAGGAAAGGCTGGGGCTCAAACGGTTCGTGAGGATGTCCTTGGCTTGTGCCTTCTTTCCCCTACCCCTCTCCCCTCAGTTCATACCTTACATCGTTGTCTTTCCCATCTTCCTCCTGGGAGACTTATTTCTGTCTCTTTTCTTAATCCAATGCAGCGGAAATGAATCACTCATGAATTTGTTTAGTAAATAGTTTCATGCCTCCTGACCCCAGCTGTCTTATTTACTGGTTCCTTTATGGATGCTCCTGGGCTAGCTGCCCAAACATGGTCAAGACCTCTAAGGACTGGCTGTTTCTGGAATGTGCTTCTTCTCCAGGTCTGGTGGCTTGATCTCCTCTTCTGTGGGAATGATGGGAAATGAAGCCTAGCCTTCCAGATGAATCTCATCAGCTGATCAAGAGATTGGAGAGGCCAGGAAGAATGTGGTTTCTAATATCTTTGTGTGCTATCTCGGCATTCCTCAAAATCCTCACCCCACAGATGACACCAACGTTCAGAAAAGCGATGGACAAACTTCTTCACAAACAGCTAGGAAAAGATGGAGATGGATCTGGCCAATATTCGAGTCTTGAATTTGTGGAATCCTAGATTTATCCCACTATATCATGCTATCGTGTGTGTATGAATGTGGGTATGGGAAGGACTCAGGTCCTTTGGAATAGAAACCCAACATCTCTGTGTGTTGAGCTTTATGTATGTCGTGGATGAATGACAGGAGTCCAGTGAGTTACTGGGAATGGCATCAAAGAGAAGGAATGTAGTGAAATGGGTCCAACACCTGCCCCCAAGCCCTGCTCACCTCACAGTGGTCTAGGTTGGTCTACTGGACTGGTGAATCCAGTTATGAAACCTCTTCAGCTTCTCAAAATGGATAGAGGCTGATTCCCAGAACAAAATATTCTGTTTCCCAGAATAGAATATTGACACTGAACTCTAGTGAGACCAAAGGGATTGAAATTAATACAAATATCTAAAATATTATCATGTAACATGGATCACAGATGCAGTCAGGGCTACAGAGGATAGATTACCCTATTGAGGAATTGTAACAGCACCGATGGAGTGCTGGAGCCTGGGATTCAGGGAGGATCTTCTGAGGATAGGGCCTTTGCATCTAACTGTCTCTACACAGATATAAGACCTGCAGAGCACACTAACACAAGTTAGAGCATGCTTTTCCAAAGAGCCCTAAAGTGCAGACACATGCCTGGTGTGTGTGTGTTGGAGAGACACAAGCAAATATCTCATCTCTTTACCCTAGATAAGGCACCAACGATAGACCAAAGAAATTGTACCCAAGTCTAGCTTGAGGAACCCATGAGTTTCTTAAGGCTACTTACAGGAGCAGGGGTGACTCAAAAGAAACAGCATTGCCAAAAAGCCCACCCAGCATGAATAGGCGTTTACAAAAACTATTTAGCTGGATTTCCCTGCTCAATTTGTAGGCAGCTCCAGCAAAGCGTCTTCTCTCCCTAACATTGTGAACTTTCTACTTTCTGATCTCCCTGAGTTTTCTGAGCCACCTCACATAGAAGGATGTTTCAATGCATTGAGGAAATAGCTACACGACCTTATTCATTCATTCATTCATTTAATGTGCGTTCGTGTTTTGCCTACATATATGTCTGTGTGAAGGTGTTGGAGCCCCTGAAACTAGAGTTACAAGGTGCCATATGGGTGCTGGGAGTTGAACCAGGATCCTCTGGAAGACCAGTCAGTGCTCTTAACCACTGGAGCCATCTCTCCAGGCCCTATACTGCCCTTATGTGCCTCTTTTTCAGGTGTGGATTACATCTGATTCAGGATTACTTCTGATGTGTTCCTGTCCCTCCCCTCAGGTTGTAGAGCTGGACTGCGGACCTTAGGGGCGGGGTATATTGTCCAGGGGTGTGGTCGAAGGCTTGGAGGCTGGACATGCTGTCCCGGGGGCGGGGCCAGCGACAGCGCTGGCCTGAAGTCTTGGCGAGCTAAGTTCTTCTCCAGCCGGCAAACGCATGACCATGCGCGTCCAGGAGCGGGAAGCGCCGAGGCTGCGGGGCTGAGCCCCGCTGAGACATCCGGTCTGGCCATGGGCGACCGGGAGCGCAACAAGAAGCGGCTGCTGGAGCTGCTGCAAGCTGCGGGCACTGGCAACGCGCACTGCGCCGACTGCGGGGCTCCGGGTAAGGGCGCAACGTTCGGGGCAGATGCAACGAGGTACGGACGGTCCTGGCCCCTGGCCAGCCAGCCCTTCCCTAGGAGCCGTCCACGCGCGACCCAGATTCACTTCTCGCCTAAGACCCCAGTCCTTTTCTCTGAAGCGTCTCAGGAGGTCCAGATGGTCTTCCGTCTCCCTGCTCCCGAAGCCCAGAACCTCAGTCCCCCCCCACCGCACCAGATGAGGTCCATGCCCTGAGTCCCTCTCACTTTCCTACCGGGCATCCTACCAACTACGACCCGGCCTTGGACTTCATTTCCGACCCTGGACCCTGAGGTCCTCACCTCCGATACCTCCTGGGCCCCCGCGATCCTCACTGTGGCGCGTTGACCCTGAGGATGCTGATGAGACTCCCAGCCCTGAGCCTCCGAGCAGGTCCCTTACTCGCCCCCTCTTCTCGGTTCCTCCTTCCGAGGTCACCTGGGTGTCGCTGCTCCAAAGGGTGGTCTAAGCACGGTTTATGGCAGTTGCCCAAGGTTGGGACCGAAAGAGAGGATTACCAGCGTGGGCAGAGCTGGCCTCCGACCCACAATCCTAACTGTCCGACCCAGCCTGTCCCGGTAACCCCAGCCCAGTCCGGCTCAGCGGAGATCCTGCCCTTCCACCCCACAGATCCTGATTGGGCCTCTTACAAACTGGGGATTTTCATCTGTCTCCACTGCTCTGGCGTCCACCGCAACTTCCCAGACGTCAGCAAAGTTAAATCCGTGAGACTGGACTTCTGGGACGACAGTATGGTGGAGGTAGGAACTGGGCGTGGGGGGAAGAGGCTGGACACAGGTGCTCCTCCTATCCCACAGAGGAGGAAATGAAGCCCAGAGAGGTTCAATGACTAATGAGAGGAAGCACAGACTAGTAAGTGGTGGCTTAGACAAAGGCCCCGAGTTCAAATTCTAACTAATACTTGCAACTCTAACAAGGGTCAAGGTCCTAAGTAGTACCTTTAAGTGTGTGTGTGTGTGTGTGTGTGTGTGTGTGTGTGTGTGTGTGTGTGTTTAAACATATGTGTGTGTACCTGGGTCTATGTATGTGTACCACATATGTGCAGGAGACCACAGAGGTCAGAAGAAGATATCAGATCCCCTGGAATTGGAGTTACAAGTAGTTGTGAGCTGCCCTAATGGCACTAGGAATTAAATCCAGGATTTCTGCAAGACCAATAAGTGTTCTTAACTACTGAGCCATCTCTCTAGCCCTTGGGCTAGTTCCTTAACTTAGCTATGGACTCCATTTCCACACCCATGTTGTAGACATGCACACCCTCTCCCTGGCTGCTGTAAGAAAAACACAGCTGGGCTGTGGTGGTGCACACCTTGGATACCAGCACTCAGAGGCAGAGGCAGAGGCAGGTGGATCTTTGAGAGTTCTAGGTCAGTCTAGTCTACAGAGCAGTGTCCTATAGGATAGCCAAGACTACACAGAGAAACCTTGTCTCAGAAAACCAGAAGGAGGAGGAAGAGGTGAAAAAGGGGGAGGAGGAGGAGGAGGAGGAGAAAGAAGAAGAAGAAGAAGAAGAAGAAGAAGAAGAAGAAGAAGAAGAATATACAGGTTCAGTACAGACACAAAGTGAATTAATGATTGCTGTCATTATTCATGGGAGCCAGGAATTGAGGAAGAGAAACTTTCTGATTCATAGCCCAAGGTCCTTCATGCCTCCCTAACCCTCTCGCTGGCGTGCCCAGTTAGTGTGGAGGAGCCCTCAGCTTGGGTGGTGAAGTCATTTTGCTCAGAAAATCTGAAGAGAGCAAACAGGTCCCACACTGATGTACAGGTTCAAGGACCTCTGGGGAAGCAGGATCCCATTCTATGGCAGGATATGGACAGTTCACACAGATATAACTGTAATGTCCTTGATGGGGAAGAGCACACTGACAAGACAGAGAGGCTATCTATTCAAGGCTTACATTCTGTGTAAGGGAAACACAGGAACTCTGCCAACCAGCCCGTATACTCACAGGGTTTGCTTTCTATATTTTGTTATATCATTATGGGGACAGGTGAGTTTCCAAGAGTCACCCATGCCCTGCTGGAGTCCACAGGCAATGCCACAGCTATGCCACAGCTCTAGAGCCCCCAGGGAAGAAGACAGTGTTCACTGTGTCCAAGGATACCAATTACAAACCTGCTGTTACTGCCCTTATCCCAGCTATTTAACTGCCCGCTGGCAGATCAGCATGTCATTGGACAGAATGCCCATCTGAGTCTCAGATGATATTGGGTATTCTGTGGGGCTGACAGTCACTTCCATTCTCCATCTAGCCCAGTCTCCTGTAGACTTTAAGGGCTGAGGGAGCTTGGCTGTCTGTGGAGGAAGTGAAAGAAAAACCATGAGCAGAAATGAGTTGACATCATCACTTTGTATTATGTAGCTGTGTTGCCTTGAGCAAGCCACTTAACCTCCCTGAGCCCAGTGTCCTCTTTAAAAATAAAATAGTAGCCAGACTGTGGTGGCACAGGCCTTTAATCCCAGATCTTGGGAGGCAGAGGCAGGCTGATCTCTGTGAGTACGAGGCCAGCCTGGTCTACAGAGCAAGTCCCAGGACAGGCTTCAAAGCTACACAGAGAAAGCTTGTCTTGGAAAAAAATAAAAATAAAACAGAATAGTAGTATTAAAATAGTTTAGAGAACCTAATAAACTTTTGTGTGAGAACTGTAAGGAGCTATTCCTATATAAGGCATGGTTGTCAGTGGTCTGTGCTAGGTCAAACCAGAGTTTGCCCTGCATGGCGAGATACCTCCTTGGAGGCAGTTTCTCCTGGCCCTGCCTCAGAGCCAGTAAAAACCACATTATTATTATTATTATTATTATCATTATTATTATTATTATTATTATTATTATTATTATTAAACAGGGCCTCTCTACATATCTCTAGTTGTCCTGGAACTCACTGTGAAGACAGGCTGACCTCAGTCTCACAGAGATCCACCAGCCTCTGCTGGGATTAAAAGTGTGTGTGCATCACCATACCCAGCAACCACAGTATGCTGGGTAGACTATGGTTTTATTTCATGTATTTTTTTCAAGTCTACAATTGTGCCAATATGCTCTTGTCTTACAGTTCATGACCCACAATGGGAATCTCAGTGTGAAAGCCAGATTTGAAGCTAGAGTTCCAGCTTTCTACTATGTTCCTGAGGCCAGCGACTGCCTGTAAGTGGGTGATTCCCTGGGATCTGGGGAGGGGTCTTCTCAGCCCTTCTCAGTTCCTGGTACCTGTGTGAAGTGCATTCTCCTGTGACCTGACTGGAAGATTCTTTCAGGGATAAATTTGGTGTCTTCACCAAGGGCACATAGGAATCCTGGCTTAAACCAATTTTGTTGCATAAATAAAGAGAGTATAATCAGGAATTCAAGGTCAGCCTCAGCTACAGAGTGAGTTGGAAGCCAGCTTGGGCTACTTGAGACTATGCTTCAAACAAAACAAAAGCCATAAATATTTGTGCAGCTTTACCCACGTGTCAAACTCTTAATGCTGTGTGTATTATCATTAAACATTCTCAGCAATCCCGCAAGTATGACTGTTACCCCATGTTTCAGAGACAGAACATGATAGGTGTGAAGGAGCAGAGCTGGTATGATACCAGGGGATGACATTAGGAAAACCCAGTACAGCAGGAGGGTTGTAAAGAAGAGATGAGGAGGACCATAGAACCTAGTGACCCCAAACCTTTGAAAGGCTGATTCCCTGATCCTGAGCCTTCTTCTCAGGGACTCAGCCTCATTCAAGGCTGTCAGTGTCATGTGTACTCAGGAAAAGAGACTTCTATGGGTAGACACAGTCTCATGCAGGCATGGTTGGGAAGTTGTATTTGAAGCATTGAGTCTCAGAATGGTGTTTTTGGACCTTGCACAAATGCATAACTGTAGTTGGTGGTTCTGTAGTTTTGCAGTTATGTGACTCAAGGGCTATTGGTGCCCTGTGGAGGGGCAGGGAAGCATATCTTTATATGCAAAAGGCCTCAGGTTTTCTCCACACCAATTCTACTGCTACCCAGCCATAAGAAGGTGGCCAAGCCACCAAGACCCTTGGTGGTCCATCCACAAGTAATCAAAGTCCCTCTACAAAAGCACAGACAACAAAGCCTGCCTTACAACATAATGTAGATCAAATGACATCACTTGTTAAGTGTCACCCCTGTCACCTAGCATGGTAGTTTTAATGTATTTCTTAGTGTCAGCCTTACAGTGATACCAGGTCCCTCAGCCCTCTGAAGGTTATGTTGGACACCGTGTGGAAGAACCTATCCCATCTTGCCCCATTGCTACTATTCAGCCTTTGCTCCAATCCCCTAGACAGTATCTATTATATGTGCTTTCTACCCTGTCCACTCCAGCATTGTTATCACGACTCTGCAAATGTCTTTGCATTTTAACCCCTGATGATTGAGGGCTGACAGCTTCTTTCCTCCAGGTGTATAACCATTGCATTCCCCACCTCTGGGATTAGATCAGGAGCCTCAGTCTTGTCTCTCCCTAGTTCTGATTCTACGACCAGTACTCCCACTATCATGTTGGGCCTGGTGCTGTCATCATTGTCTTGTGAGGAAGGCTGTGCCTTAGGAAGGTATTGGGAGTGTATAGTGAGGGTCAAAACCATGGCCTTGTGCTTATCAGGCCAGCACCCCACCTCCGAGCTGCACCTCAAACCTAGAGAGAACTGTTGATTATAAGGGACAGATTCCAACTTAAGCTGGCTCAGGCACCAAAAGATTTGGGGGTTCTGAAGATCAGACTCCAGAAAGGACAGGTGTGGAGCCACCCTCAAGAAGGGTCATGCCAAACTAGGTGCTGTAGTCCACACCTGCAATCCTAGCATTAGGGAGGCTGAGGCCAGCAGAGTGTGTGTTTGAGACAAGCCTGGACTGCAGTGAGATTTTAAAACAGCCGCAAAGGTCAGGGTGCCCCAGGGGGTAAAGGCATCTGCCATTAACCTCAGTTTCATTCCTGAGATCTGCACAAAGGAAGGAGAAAACTGGTTCCCACAAGTTGTCCTGACTTCACCTATATATACTATGGAGTGAGCACTTACACAAGTACATAGGCTTACAAAATTAATAAATAATTTTTAAAAAGAGGAAGCAAAAGGGAGGAAGAAGGTTTGGAGAGATGGCTCAGCGGTTAAGAGCACTGACTGTTCTTCCAGAGGTCCTGAGTTCAATTCCCAGCATCCACATGGCAGCTAACAACTGTCTGTAATTCCAAGATCTGACATCCTTACACAGTTGTACATGTAGGCAAAACACCAATTCACATAAAATAAAAATAAATATTTTAAAAAAGGGAGGAAGAAGAAGAGGAGGAGGAGGAGGTTCATAATAGCAGGGGCTTGAGATGACCAAGGAAAAGGAGAAAGGGAGATGAGAGGGTCACCCAGGGGTTCAGGTGTGACTGGCTCTTTCATACCCTCGTGGTCCCTCCATCTTTCTCTCAGCCAGACTTCTACCTGCAGCTGACAGCAAATCCACTTGCAGGTTCATGCTCCATTACCCAGCATAGCCCAGAGAGCACTTTCGGTCAGTCTCTTAACTTTTGGTCCCTTTGACCTCTAACAGCCCAGGGCAAGTCAGAGCTCCAGGTGACCTATATAGGCCAGATGCACAGCTCCAGGTCACTCCTGTGGCCTGAGCATTTCATCAGCTAACCTTTGAAACATGTACCAGAAAAAGATAAAGAACAAATAATGAAAATAAGTTTGTTCTCAGCTACACAGTTTTACTTCGGCCGAGAATAACATTTGGTTAATGCTAGCATTAAGAACCTACTGTCAGCTGGGTGGTGGTGGCACATGCCTTTAATCCCAGCACTTGGGAGACAAAGGCAGGCAGATTTCTGTGAATCTGAGGCCAGCCTGGTCTACAGAACAAGTTCTAGGACAGCCAGGGCTACACAGAGAAACCCTGTCCTGAAAAAACAAAGAAATAAAAAAAGAACTTACCATGAGTCCAGTGTTATAAAGCTCACCTTTATCTAACTATCTCAGAAACAGAAGCAGGCAGACTTCTGCTGCTTCATTCATGGCCAGGGTCTTACATAGGAAGAGACCATCAACAACAGCAATAACAAAAAAATTCTACTGTGTGTTTAGTATGATGCTGGGTTCTTTACATACAACTGCCCACCTCAATAGCACTAGGGAAAGCAGGTGTATTACTGGCTCATTTCCCAAGTTTAGAGATGTTCAATGATTTGGTCTGGAGATGTAGTACAGTGGTAGAGTGCCTGCATCACATGCTTAAAAGCCCGAGTTTGATCCCAGAGCTGTATAATGCTGGGTATGGTAGCACAGACCTATAATCTCAGCACTTGGGGAGGTGGAAGCAGGAAGATCATGAGTTCAAGGTCATTCTCAGTTACTTTAGACACCTGAGGGTCAGCCTGGGATACCCTAGATCAGTCTACGCTATACACTGTGCCGGCTCAGAGTCCATCTGCAGCTCTAGGACACTTCCGGCTCAATTGAGAGAGAGAGAGAGTTGGTGTTGTTGTTGGGGGCCAGGGTGTCTAGGGAGCTCATATCTTCACTGACTTCTCAAAGAGTTTTCAACCCACTAGAAGGAGGAATGTGTCATCTGGGGAACAGCAGCTACTGGAATCTAGGAGGCAGAGGCTAGAGGTGCTGCCACACGTTCCATAAAGCACAGAACAGCCCCCACCCCCACTGCAGAGAGCCATCCAGCACCAAAATTAACTATCCTAAGGCTGAGAACCTCTGGGTATCCCGAGAAGGCAGCTGCTGGGCTGTCCCCATTCTCCATGGTCTTGGAAAGTCACTGTGGGAATAGGAAGACATTCAGCAGACAAAACTGACCAAAAGTTCTCTCCTAGGGTCTTAAAGGAGCAGTGGATTCGAGCCAAGTATGAAAGACAGGAGTTTATGGCTGGTGAGAATGCTGTCTCACCCCCAGGTAAAGTTCCTATGATGGATGTATGTGCACCACATGTATGAAAAATACCCAGAGGCCAGAACTGGATCCCTGAGACTGGAGTTGTGACAGTGGGGTGCTGGGATTTGAACTTAGGTCCTCGGGAAGAGTAGTCAGTGCTCTCAGCCACTGAGTCATCTCTTGAAGTAGCCGTCTTAATGTTTTGAGGTCTGTGTTCTAATGAACTCTAGGAAAAGGAAAGGTGGGAAGCAGGTGAGGATCTAGATCTCATCCTCTCTTTCCACACTCACACAGGGCAGGCACAACCTCACTGGCAGCCCAGGGCAGTTTACATTCCACTGATTTGAATTCTCAAGCTGTGCTGCCTGGAGGAAAACTGTCTTCAAGGATCTTAGGACAAAGCTTTCAGGATTGCCACAATGCAAATTATTCCTCAAACTGGTGTCTTGAGGTCACTCTTATACTTTTTTTTCTCTACAAGGTAGAATTTCTCTGTGTAGCTCTGGCTGTTCTTGGACTCACTCTGTAGACCAGGCTGGCCTCAAACTCAGAGATCCACCAGCCTCTACCTCCTGAGTGCTGGGTTTAAAGGCTTGTACCACCACCGACCGATGGGAATAAATACCTTTTTATATGATATAAAAAAATTAGGGTCTCACTCTACAGCCCTGACTTGTTTAAAATTCTTTTTTCTAAATTTTTAAAATATATTTATTTTGATTTATTTATAAAATAAAGTTCTTTCCCCCCATTTATCCCCTTGCTCTCCGTCCCTTCCTCCTTCCAATCCCTCCCAGTCAGCCTTCAGCCTCCTTCCTCTCCATCCCCCATATCCTCCCCAAAAAGGGCAAGAGGTCCCAAGGTGGATCAGCTCAGCATCCTCTCCAGGCAGGTTCGATTTCCTCATCCTAATATCAAGACTGGGCCAGGTGTTCCTCTGGAGGGAATGGGCTCTGAGCTGCCAGTCCATGCACAGAAACAGTCTGATCCCTCCCCTTGAGGCTCCACATACTGCTCATATCAGTGGACAGTTGCCTATTCTTGGAGGGTCTAGTTCCTTTTCTTGAAGTTTCCCCAGTGGCTGTTCAGTGAGCTGCCCAGAGCTCCAGCCAGTAATCATTGTGGGAATTTTCCACTAAAGCCCTATCCTCTTGCTCATATTGAGTCTCCTCCCCTGCTATCAGGGATCAGGAGCTCAGCCCAGTGCTTAGCCATGTATCCCTGCCTCTAGCTCTGTTCATTGTTGAATGTAGGTTCTGTGATGGCACTTGGGGTAGCTATTCATTTGATTATAGGGGAACTTCTGTCTAGGCAACACCTTCACTATTGGTTGGAGACCTAGCCAGGGACATCCAGAGAGTTCTTGGAGGATTCCCTAGCACCTGGTCTTTTTCCAGCCCCACATTGGCTTCCTCTACTAAGATCTCCATCTCTCTTTTTTTTCTCCCTCCTTGTTGCTCCTCTCACTCAATCATCTTCTCTCGTGATTTGTTCCCACACCTTCTTGGTTTCAGCCCCTGATGCTCCCAATTAACTAGGAAGATCCTCTCTATTTTCTTTTCCTAGGGGAATTCCTGGATGTCTCTTTTAAGATCCTTCTGGTCGCAAGCTTTTCAGGGTTTGTGATTTTCAGCTTGGATGTTCTTTGCTTTTTGTCTAAAGTCCACTAATGAGTGAGTACGTCCTGTCCTTATCTTTCTAGGCTTGTGATACCGTGCTCAGGAGGATATTCTCCAAATCCATCCATTTGCCTGTAAATTTTAGAATGTCATTTTTTTTTTCACCGCTGAGTAGTACTCTATTGTGTAGGTGTACCACAGTTTGTTAATCCATTCTTCAGGTGATGGGCATCTAGGTTGTTTCCAGGTTTTTGCTATTACGAATAATGCTGCTATGAACATAGTTGAGCTAATGCCTTTGGAGTGTGAATGAGCATCCTTTGAGTATATGTCCAATAGTGTTATTGCTGAGTCCTTGGGGAGATTGATTCCCAGTTTTCTGAGAAACCACCATACTGCATTCCAGAGTGGCTGAACAAGCTGACACTCCCACCAACAATGGAGGAGTGTTCCCCTTGCTGTGCGCACCCTCTTCAGCATAGGCTGCCATCTGTGTCTTTAATCTTAGCCATTCTGACAGGTGTAAGGTGGTATCTCAAAGTTGTTTTGATTTGCATTTCTCTGATGGCTAAAGATGTTAATGTATCCTAGGGTGGCCCTAAACTCACAGAGATCCATCTGTCTTGGCTTTGGAACGCAGGATCAAAAGTGCGGTGCATACCACAAACACACACCCTTCATTCTTTTGAGGCAAGGTCTTCTGTGTCTCAGGCTCGAATCCATAGACAAGAATGACCTTGAATTCCTGCTTCTCCTGCCTCTACCTCCTGAAAGTTAGGTTTATGGACGTGTGCCACCACACCTGACCTTATGCAATGTCTTGGCTGCTCTGAGAGACTCTACCAGCTGAACCGTGCCCCACCACCTCTTTCAATCAGTCCAGTTTCTCAATACTTGTTCTTTTTAAGAGATTTTTTTCCTTCTTTCTTTTTTTATTACATTAAAAAAATGTTTTGTTTTTGTTTTCTGAGACAGGGTTTCTCTGTATCTGTCTGTTCTGGAATTCACTCTGTGGACCAGGCTGACCTCGAACTCAGAGATCTGCCTGCCTCTGCCTCCCAAGTGTTGAGATTAAAGTTGTGTGCCACCACTGCTGGCCCTAAATTTAAAAAAAATTAATTTTATTTTTATGTATAAGATTGTTTGGCCTGAATGTATGTATGTGTACTACATGCAATATTGGAACCCTCAGAAGACATAAGTGTGTTTTTCCCCCTGGAACTGGAGTTATAGATGCTTGTGATCAGTCATGTGGATGCTGGGATGTGGGTCCTCTGCAAGAGCAAGTGCTCTTAACTGCTGAGCCATCTCTCCAACATCTTTTTTTTCCTTCTCATGACAAGGTCTTGCTATATAGCCCAGACTGGCATCGAACTCATAACCCACTCTCCTTCCTCAGCCAAAGTGCTAGGATTACAGGCCCTGCCACACCTGTCTTCCAGTGAAGCCAACTGACCTCAGGGAGAGTCAAGACAAAAGTGTTTTGCACAGTACATAGTAGTAGTAGGGTACTAAAATTTTATAAGGTTGGCCCTAGATAGACCCCAGTTAGATTGGCTATGTTTGAGCGGCAGGTGGAGGCTGTTCCTAAACTTGAGGCACTCTTTAACTTATATATATTGACTTTGTGGTTCACTTCTTCTCACCCTTGGTGGCTAAGGTGACCGAGAAGCATTCCTGTGGAAGCGGGGACGTGACAATGGACAGTTCCTGAAAAGGAGGTTTGTCCTTCTGTGGAGAGAAGGCCTCCTGAAGTACTACACCAAGGAAGAGGTAAGAAGCCAGGCTGCCTGTGCTTCCTCGGGATCGTTCTACTCACTAAGGCCTTCGTGGACAGTCCCTTGGCTTATGGAGAACTTCAGTCCTGCCTGGCAAGCAAGACATTTTCCTACTTTTTTTAAAAAAAAAACTTTTTTATTTGTTTGTCTGCTTGGAACTACAGACAGTTGTGAGCTGCCATTTGGTTGCTGGGAATTGAACTCAGGTCCTCTGGAAGAACAGTCAGTGCTCTTAGCCACTGAGCCATCTCTCTGGCCCCTGACATTTTTCTACTTTTCATTGGCTACTGTCAATCCAGTCTCTAACAGTCACATTCTGCTCTCTTGAAATCCCTTAGGTTGGTCCATTTCATTGCTGTTCTCTAATTGTTTTCTTTTTGAGACAAAGTCTCACTATGCAGCCTTTGCTAGCACAGAACTTGATATGTAGCTCAGGATAGCCTTGGACTCATTGAGCACCACTGGGTTTGCCTCCTGAGTCCTGAGATTAAAGGAGTGTGCCACCATGCCTGGCCAAAAACAATTTTATTGAGATATTTTTACATATGTGATTCACTCATTTAAGTGAGGCTGGGCAAAGTGGCTTGTGACACTAATGTGTGTGAGTTAGAGGCCAGCCTGGTCTACATAGTGAGTTCCAGGACAACCAGGGCTGTATAGAAAGACCCTGTCTCTGAAAACAAAACTAAATAAATAAATATTTAAAAAATAAAACAAAGCTCTCCCTCACTTGCCCAGGGCCCTGGAGAACCCCCATGGCCAATCAGTTACCTCCTCTTCTATTTTTTTCCCTTGTGATATTAGGGACTGGACTCAAGATTTGTGCATCATGGAAAAGCATTCTGTCATTGAACTCATCCCTAGTACAGCTAGCTCAGGTTTATTTATAGCACAGAGGCTGTTTTCTTTCTTCCTTTTTTGTTTTTTGGGAGAGGGTTTCTCTGTGTAACAGTCCTGGCTATCCTGGAACCTGCTTTTTTTAGACCAGGCAGGCCTGGTCCTCACAGAGATCTGTCTGTCTCTGTCTCTAGATTAAAGACCTGAGATACCACCACCAGCCTGAGTTGTTTTCTACGCAAAAGTGATTGTAGCTGGATGTGGTGGTGTTTGCCTTTAGTCTCTGCACCTTGGAAACAGAAGCTGGCACATCTCTATATGAGTTCTGAGACAGCCTGATCTATATATTGACTTATAGTCTAGCCTGGTCTACATAGTGAGTTCCAGGACAGCCTGTTTTGTATAGTGAGTTCTAGTCCAGCCTAGTCTGCACAGTAAGTTCCAGAACACCCCGGGGTATATAGCAAGACTGTCTAAGAAAGGGATGGAAAATGGCTCAGCAGTTAAGAGCACTGTTGCTCTTGCAGATGACCCTGGTATGGACCTGCACCATGGGACACCCTTCTTTAAATTCTGCAGGCATCAGGCATGCATTTGGCGCAGATACATACATACATACATACATACATACATACATACATACATACATGGAGGCAAAACACAAGTGTTGCAGCCAGCCATTCTTAAAGGAAGGGTACTGCACCCAGCACCTACTGGGAGAGAAGGAAGTGGTGAGGACCTCTTTGGAGGTCAGCTACCACATTGAACCCCGAGGCCTTCCAGAATTAGGGAACAGAAAAACAGAAAGTGCTAACCGAGTGAATGGGGAGGAACAGCTAGCAGAGCAGTAAGATCTGAGTGCCTCAGCTTGCCCTTGAGGCCATTGGTCTGTGTATTTCCTCTGGTGCTTTCCTCTAGGCACAGGCAATGCTAGAGCAGCCTGCATGCTGCGGTCTGGGACTGAATGGAAAGTGCCTGGGGAAAAGTGTTAGTCCCTCAGAGTAGAAATGGGAACCTGCGATTTTAAGGTCTGACAACTTGCTTTGTCAACATTTCTCTTTATTTATTTATTTATTTATTTAGGTATATGGGTGTTTTTGTCTACATGTTCATTTGCACACTCAAAGACAGTACCAGATCCTTTGGGACTACAATTATAAGATAGCAGTGACCTGCCGTGTGGGTGCTGGGAGTTGAACTCAAAATCTCTGGAGAACAGCCAATGCTCTTAACTGCTGAGCCATCTCCAGCCCCACCATATACCACTTTTTTTGTTTGTTTGTTTTTGCAAGACAGGGTTTCTCTGACAGCCCCGACTGTCCTGGAACTCATTCTGTAGTAGCCTCGAACTCTCAGAGATCTACCTGACTCTGCCTCCCCACCTCTCACAAATGCTGGGATTAAAGGCATGTGTGACCCTGGCTACAAAAAGTTTCTTAAACAAGTTTTCATAGAAACTTTATTTAGCTGAGTGGCAATGGAGTATGCAAAAACAAACAAACTTTTATTTTAGCCCAATTCTGAAAAAACAAACAACAAATGTCCACCTACAAAAAAAAAAAAAAAAAACAAATACAACTGGAGAATAAGCTATTCAACAGTAAAGAGGGATGAGCTAAGGTTTAGAGAGATGGCTCAACAGTTAAAGCATTTACTGCAGCTGGGTGTGGTAGTGAACTCCTGCAGTTCCAGCACTCAGAAGGCAGAGGCAGGTGGATCTCTGAGTTCAAAGCCAGCCTGGTCGACAAAGTGAGTTCCAGGACAGTCAAGGCTACACAGAGAAACTCTGTCTGGAATCCCCCCCCCAAAAAAAAAACAACAAAAAACTTGATAATTTTAACAACATAAGTAAATTTTAAAAATATATTTCTAGAAAATAGAATCATTAGGCCAGGCAGTAATGGTGCATGCCTTTAATTCCAACACTAAGTAGGCAGAGACATGTAGAACTTTATGAGTTTGAGGCCAGCTTGGTCTATGGAGTGAACTCCAGGATAGCCAGGGCAACACAGAGAAATCCAGTCTCAAAAAACAAAACAAAATATAAAACAACAATAACAACAACAACAAACCTCAGTGAGAGAGGGAGTGAAGTCCAGATTAGTCCCTAGTAGCACAACATAAAATAAATAATAAATAATGAAAGGGAGCCGGAAGTGTCCCTTAGTAGTAGAGCAGTTGTCTAGTAAGCTCCAGGTCGAGAGTCCCACAAAACAAATTAAAAACATACATAAGGCAATACTATGAGATACATGCCGGGGCTGGAGAGATGGCTCGGCGGTTAAGAGCACCGTCTGCTCTTCCAGAGGACCCGGGTTCGATTCCCAGCACCCACATGGCAGCTAACAACTGTCTGTAGTTCCAGTTCCAGGCAAACACCAAGGCAAATAAATAAATAAAGTTTAAAAAAAAAAAAACAAAAACCTTTAAAAAAAAAAAAAGAAAAAGGAAATAGAAGAATAACCATTAAACTCACGCCTGCCTGCCTGTGGGAAATGCAGGAGAAAGGAGCGTAAACTTCAGTTAAAGAGATTGACCTTATTAGTAATGGGGGTGTGCACATGTGTGTGCATTTGTACATTTATGCTAGAAATCAAAGCCAGAGCCTCACGCATATATTGTCCCACCAGCCTCTCCCCAAATAACACATGGAGACTTATTATTAATTATGAGTACTAGGCCAATAGCTTAGATTTGTTTTTAGCTAGCTCTTATAACTTAAATTAACCTAGGTCTATTAATCTAAGTGCTACCCTGAGGTTCTTTACCTAATTTACATACTTCCCATGCTGCTCATTCTGTGTGTGAAGGCATCTTCTCCAAACCTCCCACCCCCCGACCCCCCCTCC
>PVIH01003203.1:140074-166672 GCA_004025045.1 Sigmodon hispidus | reverse complement strand
ACAGGGATGAAAAAAAAAATTCAGAGGGAAAGATGAACACAAAGAAAATATAGGTGTAGCAATTTGTATTTCTTCCCTTGATAAGCCATGCTTATCATTCTTATCCTCTGTATAGTTATTGTTAACTCTTCCACATTTTAAATTCTTTTTACTGTGTTTTTTTTTGATAAATACAAAATAAAGAAGGAAGAAAAAAAAACAAAATCAAATTAAAAAAAAAACTGCTGAGATTGTTGGTGCCTGCATTACATTTTAAAAACATTATTGACTTTATAGTTTACTGATACAAAGCTATAAAAGATATGGAGAGAATGTTCTGACCATGTTTCTTCCCCATGAGAGAAGCAGTCCTCAACTTTGACTAGTATGACTAGATGAGGAGTATTTCTGGCTAGATCATCTCCCTTTCCAGTGAGGTCTGGGACACAGGCTCAAACTCAAAAGTGTGCAACTAGGGCATGAGGTGCCCATTAAGCTTCCCTGCCCCAGAGCCCACCATCTGTTCTTCTGATTTCACCAGGCTTCAATATTAACAGCAGAACTTGTGTGCATCCACTTCCTTACCTTTATACTTGTCATTGCACTGCTGGTTATATAAGAGGAACTTTTATAGTGTGAAATAGTCAAATTCAACAAGCCAGGATGGTCCTTCAGATTCCTGCTTCACAGAGAAAATTGCCAGACATTTTGTAGGATATAGGGTGAAGCAACTGATAAACTATGCCAGAATGGGTGGAGCAGTCCTTCAAATTTCCTGCTTCACTAAAAGTTATTCCAGAGAGTCTAGGCCTATAGGCTGAAGATGGATGGCCACCCAATATTAAAGAAAGAACTTCAGGTGACTGCCCAGGTAGCTAAATATCTCTGTTATTTCTAGAATTTAGAAGTTTCTTATAATTCCCCTTTTTACTGTGGTTTTTGATGGGGTTGAATATTATATAGTTTTCCTTAGTTATAATAAAAGATAAATTAGATGTGAAATGTTGGACTCACAAGAATAATGTAGATGATATAATATTTTCTTTAATACAAATAGACTAGATATTGTAACTGTAATTCTTGCTTGATAGCTTTTTTATATGTTATTTTTCTATGTTGAAATTGAAACCCTTTCTTTGATTTGACAGAAAGGGGGAAGTGATATTGGATGTTTTTGTATATGCTGTAAATTATTATAAATGATAATTAAATAATATAAATAAATATAAATAATAAAAAAAAAGAAAAAAAAAAGAAATAGTCAAATTCAAATTTCCTTGCTAATCATTATATCTATACTGGCCTTTGTGAACTGCCTCAACTCAGTTCAGGTAACCACTGTTTGTATCAAGGACCTTAGTACCAAGGTCTCTGCTAGGGCACTTGATGAAAGTAATATTGGATGACTGGATATTCACTGGTGAACCCCCTGGTTGCTTAAGTCTATCATAGTTAGTAGTTACTGAATTATTCCTTCCCAGTCGTCTCAGATGGGATATAATGTTATGATCAAGAACTTACATTATTTATAGTAGGAGGGGTGGGTACTTTAAAGCTTTTTCATTAAGATTGGTTTTTTCCTATCTTATGTCAACAAATAAAGTTTTAAATCCCAGGAATAGGCTACATCTTGCCAACTCATAATACAAAGGGGTCACATCAGCATTTCCAAACACTACAGAAAATTGTCAAGGCCATTAGTTTGTGTCCACAATGTGATGCTTTCCACAGCCCTGTTGCTAAATACAACCTAGTTATGTCATAAAAGATGGAGCAATCAAGCTAGTAACCAACTATAAGCTTTGGCCCTCCTGACTAGTATTCATGGTACCAGAAGGCACTTTGGATGCTACCAAAGGAGAAAAATAAGCATCATCACCCAACTACAAACCCTGTGATGCATGACATCTGCCTACCATATACACTGATACAATAGTGCCACAACTATTATTAGATAACCATCTACTTCTTGGTTGAGTTTAAGGACGACTCTATGAGATGAAATCTCTATCTGACACTGCTAAACTGAAAAAGAACCTGAGACTAAAATCCTAGGGTAAATCTATTGCTATTATTCTGTGAAAGGAACATAGCAAAAAAATGACTCCTGATGACATATTGCTCTACCCATGTAGCAGAGCATTTCTAAACTCTCATCCGAGAAGCTTCTTCTTACAGTAGATGGGAACTAATACAGAGACCTAGAACTGGACAATGTGAGGGCAGAGAAAGACTTTGGCGCACTCATTCTTAAGTGGGCTGTTTTTATCAAACCCCTCCCCTCAAGGTTCAGAAATTTATGCAGAAGAGAAAACAGAAAGTCTACAAGAAACGGCGGTGGTGGCTGACTCCAAGAAAAGAGCTCATCTAGATACAACAGGATTGACAGGCATATGAACTCACAGAGACTGTGACAGCATACACAAGGTCTGCAGAATTTCACCAGGCAAGATCCCAGCATGAAGAAGGAGACATGGATACACGTTTTCATCCCTAACAAGAAGCTCTTTGCAACTGATACCTACCCACTGAGAAATGGAAAAGAAGCTTTCTACAATGAAGTGTTATTGATATAGCTTTTTCTTTTATTTTGTTTTTTTGCTTTACATAACTATTTTAATTTTTGTTACTGTTTATTTTTATTTTGGGGAATCTTTTTGGCTTTGTTGGTTGCCTTTTTTCTGAAAGAGAGAGAGGAAGAAAGAATTGAGGATTGGTGGGTGGGGAGGATCTGGGTGAAGATGAGGGAAAAAAATATAATCAAAATATATTGGACGAAAACATTTTTAATAAAATAATCAATTAGAACAAATGGTATTTCATGCTTAGTGTATGAATAAAAACTTGCATAGCCACAGCATCTTTGGCTGTTCATCTTATCTGATATTACCTCTCTTGGGATTTATATTGTATACTATCTACACAATTCTACCCTTGCCATTATTTATTCATACTTTCTTTCAACTAATATACTTTCATTTCAGCAGTCCCAATTTTATCCTTCCAAATAAGTTTGGAAAAGAAGTTGGAGCAAGGACACATGAAATATATCATGGATCCTTGATCATAATAGCTCCCTAAAATAGTGTGTTCACTGACAGCTTGCATGCTGGCACATTAACACACAATTATCAGTATCCATAAAAGTATGAATTCACTGTGCTATAATTGCCCTGAAAGAACAGAAAAGACGTTCCAATAAGAACAAACAAAATGAGATTCTATTTTCAAAAATGAAAAGGGCTCTCTACAGTGGAAATTTCAAAATCAATGCATCTTATTTTGAATTCTTTTTTGTTTGTAGTTGTTATCATTTTTATTAACTTCACATAAGACTGATTATGCCTATAGGATAGATAGAAACATTTTCAAAACTAGGGGATGCAAAACAGGTAGATTGATAAGCCATAAGGCATTAAACTACTCTAAATATCCTCTTTCAACCAACATAAAATCCATCAATTCTAGGTTGTTTTTTTTTTTTTTTTCTCTCATTGAACTAAAGCAGTCAGACCTTCTATGACCAATATCCCCCTCTGGTTTGGACCTTTTGCTTAATATCTACTTGGCTAGTGTTGGCATCTACTTGACACATATGATAAAGAAAGTAAAAAGATCAGCAAGTGAAGTAGGCACCAAGCAAGTAATTGTACCTGGTGCACATTAAGAATTTTGTGGTTTAACATATTTTAAGGAGAGGGTATGTGAACCAGTCTTCCCCTGTAATTAAATTGATGACCACCCTAATTGTTATCATAGAACCTTCATTCAGCAACTGATGGAAGCAGATGCAGAGATCCACAGCTAAGCTCCAGGCTGAGATCCTGGAATCCAGTCAAAGAGAGGGAGAAGGGATTACATGAGCAAAGGGGTCAAGATCATGATGGAGAAACCCACAGGGACAGTTAACCTGAGCTTCTGGGAGCTCTACGACTCTAGACTAACAGCTGGGGAACCTTCATGGTACCAAACTATGCTCTCTGAATATGATGACAGTTGTGTGGCTTGAGCAGATTGTGGGGCCTCTGGCAGTGGGACTAGGATTTGTCTCTAGTGCATGAACTGGCTTTTTAGAACCCATTCCCTATAGAGGAATATCTTGCTCAACCTTGATACAGGAATGAAGGACTTGGACCTGCCTCAAGCTGATATCCCAGACTTTGTTGACACTCATGGGAGGCCTTATTCTCTTTGAGGAATGAATGGTGGGGTGGTGTGGAGGAAGCTGGGGGGGTGAATGAGAGGAGGTATGAAGGAGAACTGTGGTTGGTATGTAAAAATAATCTTTTAAATAAAAAAGGTCAAGAAAGTGGTTTAAAATATTTTTATAAGCACACATGTGCTATAAATATGTGTATGTATATAACATAGACATGTGCTATACATATCTGATATGATATAATATTAGTTGTAGAAAGGAAATAAGTTAAGTGTTTTTGTGGTTATTGTTGTTCCACTACCTCCTTTCCACTTACTATGGGAAGCACAGATATCAAATAGATAAATCCAACCTTGAAAAGAGTTGCTTTTTTCCAGTGTTGTTGCCTGATATTGTGCCCAGGTATGTGTTCTCAAATTTTAGCGAAATCCACAACCATGTGAAGAGCTTAGAAGTGCTGATTGCCATCACCGCCTGAGTCTTCAGCTCTGAGGTGAGACCTGAAAGCTGCATTTCTGACTTTAAGAACACATTGGAAGTACTTATGACAGACTTCTCCTTTGTCTTCACTGATTCCAGGGGAGACCCTAAGTAGAAACCAAGGTTGTTTCTTACTATTGCTCTAATTGATAATGGCAATCTTAACTCACAAATGAGAAATGTATTACAGAACACTAAAGAAAAAAATGACATCCCATATGTGTAGATAAGCATAATTAATATGGTGCAAAAAGCTACATTTCTGAAAGTGATCCACAGATTCAATGTAATCCCCATGAAAACTCTTGTGACATTTTTGACAGAAACGAAAAAAAATCCAGAAATTCACATTAAACCTAATAGACCAAATAGTCAAAGCAATACAAAATAGAAGAGCAACACCTGATCTCAAATTGTGCTACTCCATCTATAGTAACAAAAACAGCACGATACTACACAAAACAGACATGTACACCAGTGAAATACAATAGAGGAACCAAGAATAAACCCATGAAACTACCACTACCTAATTTTCAACAAAAGCGCCAGGAATGTTTGAGAGAAAACTATATATCCACATGTATAAGACTGAAACTAGATCCCCCTTTTTTCTCATATCCTTGAAAAAACTCTATTCAAAAATGGTTCAAAGACCTTGAGTTAAGGTCTAAAATCTTTGAAATAATAGGAGAAAGTTTAAAATATAGACATAGACAATAACTTCCTAAATAAGACTCTAGCAGCTCAGAAAATGATAGCAGGAATTGACAGATGAGACTACATAAATTATAAAGCTCCTGCACAGCAAGGAACACAATTAGCAACTGAAGAGACAGCCTACATGCTGACAGGGGTTAGGATTCAGATGATGGACTGGGAATGTTGTTCATTTAGTAAAGCATGTGTCTAGAATGCAAGAAGATCTAGAATTGACACTCATTACTACTATTTACACCTAATACAACTATAATCCCAAGACTCTGGAGGTAGAACCAAGAAGATCAAAAATTCAAGTTTGTTTTCATCAATATAGAAACTAATGACCAGGTCAAACTACATGAGATCCTTTCTCAAAAAGAATATCTAGAATATATAAAGAATGCAAAAATTTAAACATCAAGAAGCCAAATCACCTAATCAATAACTAGACACATTAATTAAAAAGTTCTCCCCTCAAAAAAATCCCAAAACAAAACAAAACAAAAAACCATATTGGGTGGAGGAATCCAGCATTTCCAGGAATGGAGAAAGCAAATCAAAATTGCACTGAGATTCCATCTCACTCCCGCCAAAATGACTGCCATCAAGAAAACTTGTCAGGTCTTTAATTGTATTGAAGACTAGATAGTTAAGGTTATGACCATCTCACATCTTAGCTAAGAGCATTTAGGTACTAGATTCATATGATCCAAGATAAACAGCTTTGAAGTAATTTCTGTATCTTGCCACTTACCAATATTCTGGACATTTAATATATACTTTATGTTTGTTGTTTGTTAGTTATAATTTGACCTTGTTTATGTTATTTGCCTTTTCCCTCTCCTGAACATTACCTTATAATTATTTCTATTGTATATAGTTTTATATTTAGGTTTAGAACTTTCTTATTTAGACAAAAGGGGGAGATGTAGTGGGAAGCAGGAGCTATTCACCTTGACCTAGAGGTGTGGCTTTTAGGTTTTGAGGACCCATGTATGGGGAATAGCCAGGCCAGTCTAGGATCCAGAACACTCTGCCATCTTTCCTTCCTGTTTGTTCCCTTTCGTTCTTGGAGAGAAGATCTGGCTCGTCGCCACCACCTCGTGGACCAATCCAACTTTCCAGTAATTGTCCTAAGGTTCAATCTTTGTATCATGAAAGTTTCATATAAACACCTTAATAATTATTAATCAATATATATATATATATATATATAAAGAGAACATGCAATGAATGGTAAAGGTGAAGATGAGGATGAAAAGGAAATCCTATGCACTGCAGGTGAGAATGCAAATTTATGTGCCACTGCAGAAATCATAACAAAACTTTCTTGAAAAAAGTAAAATTAGAAGCAACACTATGGTCCATCTATAGCACTTTTAGGTGTGTTTAAAAAGAAATTCAAGTTACAATATAGCAGATACCTACACATATATTCTTATTTTACCACTTTTCACGATAGCTAAATCAGCCTAAATGTTCAGTAGATTAATAAAGAAAATTTGATGTATTTGTACATTGAAGTTATAGTCAGCCAGCTAGAAATAAGAAATTTTATCAATTGTACAAAAAATTGATGGAACTGAACATTATCGTTATTCTTTTAAAAGCCAGAAGAAGGAAGATAATGTCACATGTTTTATTTCATAGGCATAATTTATATTAAAACACAAAGACATTATGTGGACTTCTGGTCTCTATATACCTGTGCATACATACACATACACATGCATAAACGCTCAAGCACAAACACACACACACACACACACACACACACACACACACACACACGGAGTGGAGGAGCTAAATCTTTACTCTGTGGCTGATCTTTACAGTCACAATATCATCAAATATCTGCAAAGATCTAAGTCTCAATGGCAAATAGGAAGCAGGGACTCGATATGTCAAGTAGGTTTGCAGGGGAAAAAATGTTTAAATTTTAATTGTTATTGGTTGTTTTGATCTTTTGGGGGGCCCACCACCCAGGTCCCAAATAAATCCCACACAGAGGCCTGACCTTAATTATAAATGCCTGGCCTTAGCTTGTCTTGTTTCTAGCCAGCATCTACCTTTTGCCTATGGGCTTTTTTTCTTTTCTTACTTCTTTCTATATATCTTACTTTCATTCTTACTCCCTGGCTGGCTGGGTGGCTGAGTGGCTGGCCCCTAGCATCCTCCACACCTTGCTCTTTTGCTCTTTCTTCTTTCCCTCTCAGATTTCTCCTTCTATTTATTCTCTTACCTTTCAGTCCCCCCCCCCTCATCCTTCCTCCTGCCTTGATATTGGCTGCTCAGCTCTTTATTAGACCATCAGGTATTTTAGACAGGCAAAGTGACACAGCTTCACAAAGTTAAACAAATACAACATAAAAGACTACAGCACATCTTTACAACATTAAACAAATGTTCCACAGAATAAGCAAATGCAACGTATCTTAAAACAATATTCTACAACACATAATTCTAACATGAAAAAGTATAGTACCTACTTCATAGGTTAAGACAGAGAAGAAAAATTAAAGAATATATGCAACATAATTATCACAAGGCTTACAGATCTCTCTTCTCTTTACAGAAGTATATGTTTAGAGAAATATGATAAAAATCAATCTCCTGTGAAAAGTCAAGAAAGGAATTTAAAAAACAAAGATGCTAACCATATTCTTGTGAGCTCGCTGGTTACTTGACTCTCAATAAAAGAAAAGGATCCTTTTCTATGAAACAATTAATAAATATATGGCATTGCAACCCTTCCTAACAGAGAAATAGCATTAAAATTAACTATGAGTCACAAACTTCTCCCTAATTTACATCTGGGTTGTCATTCTTACATGAGCAAATGCACCCTGTATAAAATGCATTGTGCTCTGGGTCTTACCAAGAAGGGCACCATGCCATAAGGTTTTTGGACTGAACCCTTACCCTTACCCTAACCCACAGTTTGGATCTGCCTGCTGCTGTTTATCTGGACCAGCAATCTCAAAGTTCCAAAGAAACACACAAATGCTCATACTAATTTTATGCTGTTTGGCCTATTGCTTAGGCATATTACTAGCTAGCTCTTTTATTTTAATTCAGTCTATGTCCATTAATCTGTCCTGTCACATGGCCCATGGTTCACCTGTGTTACCTTACATGTTGATTCTGAATCATATTTCTCTTTGACTCTGCCCTCTTTCCCCATCTATGCTTTGATTTCCCTGCCTAATTCTAAGGTGCCTGATATAGGCCAAAGCCATTCCTTTATTCACAGTATAAAGACATCCCACATCAATTGCTTTTCACGTCATTGCTCAAACTTTTAGAAAATTCTCTCAACTTGGGAAATAAAAGGAAGAGACCAAAGGCAAGAGGAGTCAGCTTTTGTGCACATGCATCTGTAATCTGAATAGAATTGGTTTCTTCCAGACTTTTTTTAAACTAAAAGATGGCCTTTGATTCCACTTGGATATTCCCCTGACCATGTAATCTTTCTAACTGCATATATATGTATGTATGTACATATATATATATACATATATATATAAGCATTTACTATGTTGCTGATCTCTGTGGAATAAAAATAGGCAATTAATTTTTTTTCTAATTCCAGAAATGGACTCTTAGTCTAGGTCAAAGCAGGAAAATATATTGTGTTCATATAACAATGAAGTTTATACTGCTCTCCAGGTTTCTATTCAAGGTTAATTAGCCCAAACTGTTCCCCTTGTTCTATGAAGACAAAATGTTCTCTCTCCACATGGTACAGATAAATATTCCAGCAGAATATGAGGTTCTGGGAAGAGCCCTGATCTATCAAAGCCCAAGGCTCGAAGGCAATATTAGCTCACCTGCTGTCAGTTCGCTATACCAGAAAGTACTATGTAGTTCCTACCTTCCATCTAGCAATGCTGAAATCTCCAAAGCTGTTATAAGGTTAAACCTACCATCAACTTGAAATGCACTTTCTTCCATGGCAAATGGAGAACCTTGGGAGATACTTCTCCCAGGTGGTTAGCAATCATCCTATGTTACCTGGCACAGAGGCCACAAAAGGTCCCATACTTTAAACCTGGTGATGACTAAAAACAGTGTGCACTCTAAGGACCACAAGTCATAAATGACAAATTCACCCTGCCTCACAAAAACAGTTGAAAAGATGCTGGGTTGTTTATTACATGGTAGCCCAAGATAAGATCCTGAGGGTGCTGAGGGACCCTGGATGAAACAGGAAGGTTCATTCTTTGAAAATGAACTTCCCCAGCTCATTGACTCTGATAGATTACACTTTAGAAGAGTTAAAGAAAAAATGCCTTTTCTTCCTTTTCTTTCTGTCTCTTTCACTTACAGGACTCTGGCTACAAGGGAAATAATCGATAAATAGAGCTTCCAGCCAAATTTAAGGGGATAAGCTAGTGAATGCTACGCTTTGGAGCATTAAGAAGGCTCATTGTGCAGTTTCAGAACCATTTCCATGTCATTAACTCTAACTGCTCCCTCCACCAATGGGACTGACTCTTAGGAGCATCATCAGCATTATTTTCTTCCAGTCTCAGTCATGACAACAATGGAGCAACAGTGATGAGCATGCCAGTGTCCCCATGTACAAGGCAACAAAATATATGGAAGTATTTGCATGCTGTTTAATTCATGAAAGTTCCATGAAGGCAGGGATTACACAAATCTTCTTCACAACCAAGTCCGAACAACATGTCAAAATACATGGTTGTTAAATGTTTATAAAATAAGTATGGTAAATGTTTTCTTTTATCCTAGATATCAACAGCTTCTAAACTGGATTAATTGTTCCATTTTATACAGATAAAAACTGAGTAGACAAAACCAGAGTATTCAAACCCAAGGTCACACAGATAATAAGTGGCTGAATTCCACTCAAACTAAAATCCTCTACTCCTGATTTAGTGACTGCCCCTTGTAAGTGTGAATTTGACAGCTGAACTGTTGATAAAGCAAATAACAAGACTAGCATGTCAAAACATAACTCTATCACTGCAAAAAAATAATGATAATAAAAGAAAACTCTAAGATTGTGAGGTCACATCACAATAAAAATGCAGTGAAAAGTCAAGTTCGAGAAATTGGTCATTATTAATCAAATTATAGATCAGCCCCAATAGCCACATATTTCCTTGTGCTTGCACTCAAGAGACCCTTTTGTAAAACATTCACAGAAAAAGATCGATACCTCTCTGGAGGTAAGTGGCATAAATTATGTCTCAACATATACACCACAGGAGTTTTACTGTGTGTTGTATACAGTAATTGCATTTTATAGATGGCCGTGGAAAGCTTCAGTCCCCATTGATTTTGATCATAAACTAAACAGGGACAAAAAGAAAAGAACAGCACTTTAGATGAAGAAGTCAGTCAGCTGAAGCTGCAAAAGAAAATGAAGATTTGGCATGCTGAATGTGATCAGTTCATGGCTCCTTGAAAATGAATGTAGATGTTTCAGGCCTTTCATTAGGCAATAGTCAAAGCACTTCACAGGTACCATGTTCAGATGACACTCAATGGTGGTCAGCAGGAAGTAAATGACAGGAAGTCAGCCTAAACCATCCACCCTTCCTGAATTTCCACATTGTGTTCAGCATCAGAGTTGCTTGTAAACCATGATAACTGAATGTCTGTTCTTACTGTTGTATTTAGAGTGTCTTGGAGATTTACTATCAAAATCAAAGGCAGGTTGTGATGTAATCTGGGAATCATAAATATGTCACTAATGTTTCTGAGTTCCAGCCTTATATTTTTTCAAGCATCACACTCTTGATTTCCTTCATTTGTTCATGCCCTTCACAGCAAGCAGCTCTGAAGGGATGTTAATGCAGCAGAACAACTCTTTACCCTTTTTCAAGGCCAATTTTGCAATATGGGCAAAATGATTGGAAATAGAGTCCTGGAAACACTGAAACCATCTGTCAGGGACTCAGTTATGAAGATCCACACTGTTTCACAGCCAAGGATGGAAATAAATTATGCCTGGCTGGAAATGTCCAAAGTAAGTTGGATTCCCATTCAAGCTTATTAGGACCAATTACATTTTTTTCATTATTCATTGCCCTGGTAAAGTTACACATTCAGATGATGATCAACTGTAAGTTATGCTGATGGGGAAGAACTGAGATGTTAGTGTTAGCAAACATATTTTTTTTCTAATAGCAAATGATAACCAGAGCAGGTGTCACTATAATCAACCATGAGCATCTGTCAAAATGTCTGTAGACCAATTTACATTCACAGATGCAATCCATGAAAGGTTCCCATGCATTTTGTAAAAATAACACTGTTAATATTTAATCATAAACTCCAGAAGTATTTGGCTAATATTTATTCATAAAATGTATCACATAAAATATTAAAGAACTGAAGGGTGGGGTTGTTGTGATTAAATTATATAGCTTTGGATGTCAAGTTTTAGGATACATTGAACTTTGTCTCCTTCTTCCCTTAAATATTTATTGCCATTTTAAAACTATTGACATCTTACAGCAAAAACAGTGACTCTCATATTTCATAGCACAGATTTTCATAGTAATAGGCATTAGTAGTCTAAATGTTTCCATAAGTGTTGACATAACATTAATCCTCACAGGAAGCAAAGACACCACCTCATTATAACTGTGGTGTCACACAAAATGAATCATTGCTATGATTTCTCTTGGTAAAGTACCAAAGAGATAAAATGTGTTAGGAAACAGCCTGCGTGTTCATAAGCACTTACTTACCTTTCTCCTCATCCCCTTACTCAACCGCTAAAACACTGAACCATATATGAGCTGAAAAGTTAGTCCAGTGATTCCCATATTAATTAAATTACCATTCATGCATTCTTTCCATTTCTCTTGTGTTTTTAATTATTATTTAGTCATAATAATTTCCCTTTAGTAACATGTATAAAAGTTTATTTTAGCTAACAAAACATATTGGGAAAAAACATAGAATTCAAATGTACAGATTAAGTATATGCCCCAAAAAAAGGGTTCCAAAGAACAACATTAAGTCAGTCAAAAACCTAGCTTTGCTGGCCCAGGAACACCACTGTCTTTGGCTTTTCCAATGTGGATACAGCAGACTTAGGAAGGAAGCACCAAGATTTGAGTTACAGAGAACAAGATGGAGTGGGGCTTAATTAAATCAAAAACTGAATACCTAGCAATAAGGTATTAGACAAAGTGTTTAACTTATCCCAAAGCTACTGAGATGCAGTGAAACCCTCTAGACTGAAGCATTAGTTTGTCTCTGAAACAAAAGCAGATCAGATTTTAAGGTGGAAAAGAAATATCCTTCTAAAGGAACTGAGGGTATATTGAAATAGTTCACCAGGCCACAATTAAGGCTTATAAGCTATAAATCAAAGTGACTCAGTCAACTGCAATACCAAGGCAGAAATCTTGAGTTTCTAAGGTTTCACAATTGTTTTCAGAAAGGCCAATAATAAATACAGGATATTAATCCCACGCAGCTCAGGGACCCAAGAGCAAAACAAACATTCAAATACAGAAACAAACAGTGGTCTTAGTCACAGTGGTCCAGGGATGCTGGAGACACTAAATGTGAGAATGACTTACTATACAAGGATAGTATCCAGAATCACACACACCCACCAACTGTGTACTCTTTTTTCTCCTTTCATTTTTGGTAGTTAGTGGTGTGGTGCCCTCTACTAGGCCACCTGAGTTTTCTGAAACTAGAACAGAAGCTTAGTGCTGCCATAAACATTCAGACTCTCTTGAATAAGAAATCCCTCTTCTCTGTAGGAAGGCCTCCTACTTTTTAAAGGGTTCCAAGCAGAGTGTTGAAAGAGGAAGAGAGCATCCCACAAGCAGAGTCAAGTCCTCCTTAGCAGAAGGAAAGAGAAATAATGATGCTTTATACTCATCTCAGACACTGAGGTTGTCAATCACAAGACATGCTAAGGATGGAAGCCTGAAGCCCCAATCATATTTTAGTGCTCTATGTGTTATGATTGCAAATACAAGGATCCAAGTTCAACCAGGTTTAAAGGTTGGAGTCAGCAGTCTCTCCACTCAGAACCAAGATCGCCAAATTTGGATAGTTTAACAGAGTTGGTTAGCCGCTGTATACAGTTTCAAGAGCTTATTCTGTCATGTTAGAATGACTAATACCAGCTTTTACTGAACTCTCACTAACTTCCGGGAACATTATGTTACACATAGGGATCTAATTTAACCCTCATAACTTTTTAAAGAGCCTTGTCTCTATTGTGACCAATTTACAGATGAAATTCGATCAATGTGGATTAATTTTATATCCTACAATGAGTAGGTGATCGTCCCATATCAGAAATACCTATGTGAAGGAAGTAAAGTCCTCTTATGATTCACAAACCAAATAAATAAAGGATACAATAGAAAATAAAATTTAAACAGCACAAATAAAATCCCCATAATGGAGCTTATAATGCCACAATTAGTGGCCATAGGTGAAAGAAAGAAAACAAAACTCAGAGATCTGAGGCCTGAGATTCAAACATTTTTCTCTCAACAATAGATTTATTCTTTTTGGAGAATGTCTTAATCGATTTATTCTCTAGGGTTGACCAGTCAGTTCACAGTTTGTTTTAAATATTAAAAGGGAAAAAATGATTATTTTTTTAAAGCGATACCACAGTTAATGGATTTTTTACAAACTGATTATCACATTGTAACGGAAGGTACACGTATAGTATGTGATATATGGAGGTGCCAGCATAACAAAGCACAAGACAAGGGGAACAAAAAAAAGTTTCTACTGATCCATGAAGCATCTTTGTGAATTTTGCATTCAGTGGTAACACGAGTAAATAAAGATGAGGAACTGAATGGGATTCAGTCATGAGAACAGCAATTGTCCTGTACCAATTTATGATCCTCAGACAGAGGCTGATGTAACTGGAAAGCACACCTGACAGATGGCCCCTCAAGGCTCTATATTATCCATTTTTCATTTATCTCGGCATTATTTTGCATGATGCATTGGATGGGTTAGTTTTATTTCAGCTTAACAAAACCTATAGTCACATCTGAGGGAAGGGAACCTCTATTGAGAAAATGCCTCTATAATATCCAGCTGTAGGGCCTTATCTTAATTAGTTATCAATGGGAGAGTACCCAGTTCATTCTGGGTGATGCCATCCCTGGGCTGATGATGGTCCTGGATTTTACAAGAAATAAGGCTGAGTAAAGCTATAAGGAGCAAGCTAGTAAACAGCACCCTTCCATGGACTTTGCATCAGCTCCTGCCTGTAGGTTTCTGCAATGTTTGAGTTCCTGCCCTGGCTTCCTTTGATGATGAACAGTGATGTGGAAGTGTAAGCCAATACACTTTCCTCTGCAACTTGCTTTTTGAGCACCGTGTTTCATCACAGCAAGAAAAACCCTAATCAAGACACCCTCAAAATTCCAAAAGAGGAAACTTGAGTTTAAAATCTTAAGCAATGTATGTCAAGGTACCAGAAACTCAAGACAGGACACATCTGACAGCGAACTCTTAGTCCTTTCCACTATATCACACCAACTGTACTGTGAATCTTTGTGCCATTACAAATGAGAAGTTCCATTGTTAACTGAATTTTAACTGTATTCTTGTACCTTTCAATCTGAACAGAGTTACTTGTTAGTAGACAAGCCAATAAGGAGTTAAAGGATTTATATTTCAAGGACTCAAAAGAAATCTTCAGTAATGTTATGGTTTGAATCTTAAATGTCTCCAAGTACAGGTGTCATATTTGAGGTTCTTATTCCCTCAAATATTGGCACTATTTGAGGGCAAGAGTGGTGTCTATGGCTGAGGAAATAGATGCCTGGGGGCTAATTTTTAAGATGACTTCTCTGCTCTTAGTTCTAGCTGTTCTCTATTTCATGGTTCACATGATGTAAAGAGCTTCTATAGCATCTAAATCCCAGTCTGCCTTATGTGCCATAGTAAACAGAAACTATGGATAAAAATAAACTTCTACTCCTTTAATTTGTTTCTTGACACTGTTTTAGCCTAGATAGGTAGAAAGTAACTAGCAACCCTCATGATTAAGAACATGTAGGACTAACTCATAAGGATTAGCCTCCTTGTGTGATTAGAACTGGTAGGATGATGACTGGCTATGGGTTGCACATACACTATGTGCTAGTAGATTATGTATTTAGTCAACAAATATTTATTGATCAATTATTATGACAGTTACTCTGTGAGGCTTGCAGAGTACAATGGTAAACAAAACAAACCTAAGTGCTTTTTCTTATGTGTATAATGTCTAATTGTGGGAAATATGTGTTAAATAAAATATGTACGTATTTTAAATATTATCCTAAAATAATTTTTAATGCAAAACTTACTTTGAGTAAGACATAAAGTATATGTAACTTAAGTAAATGAAAGTCTCAGGGTGGCTTAAGTAAAGATATTATTTTACCTCAGAAAGGAACAAAAGATAGTAACCAACTGGATAAGGAATAGTGAGCTATCCAGATAAAAATAACTTTGTGTCCAAAATCCTGAGGTTAAAAAGTACCTCGAAGTGAAGAGAGATTGTTGCATGAATTCTACTTGGTATAATAATAAAATAATAATAATAATAATAACCTGGAGGCAGATATAGAGGAAAAGCTGAAATATCTGAGAGATAAAGAAACAAACCATAGCCACTTCTCATCCAGCAACTCCTTAGGCCTGTCTTCACAAATGCTCAGACTTCAGGTCTCTTCATCCTCAGCAGAAAAGGGAAATGCCTGAGGAAGCTGAACTCCTCCCCACTCTCTCTGAGCAACTATCTCACTTCCTAGTTTAATTTTTCTAGTGCTATGATTAAAGGCCTACGTTTACCAAGTTCTGGAAGCAGAATTGTAGGATCACAAGTGCTGGGATCAAAGGTGTGCACCACCACTGCCTGGCTGTTTGTCTTTGAATTCTCAGAGATCCAGTTGGATCTCAGACTCCTAAATGATGGGACTAGAGACGTGGATCACTACTCCCTGACCTTCATAGCTTAGCCCTGTGGGTAGCTTTGACCTCTCATATTTCAGCCTATTTTTATTAAATAAATAATATATCATCACAAGATATGTCAAAGAATACTGGAAATCAGGCTGGAACCACAGAGGATGGGTTGGGATAGGTAGGCAAGGGCTAACCCAGCATATGATGCATGCACTTCCCTTTGTCAACCAAGTAGGTATGTAGGTATTACATAATCCTTAGAGATATGGAGACAAGATTCAGCAAATGCATTGACTCTTCTCAGTGACAGAGCTTGTCAGTGGAAGAACATGGTCTTTTTGAAAGAAAGAATTTATCCTTTGAGAGAACATTGCACCCTTCATAGTGATGCCCATAAGTGAGAGAATCTGTCAAAGACAACAGGGTTATTCCAGAGAGAGCAAACTCATTCAAAAAGTGAGTATTAAGGAGATGAGAAAGTTAGAACTGAGTCCTCTTTCCTCTGCTTCATTCCATAAAGAGCCACACTTCCTGCTCTGAATCACACTTGCCCTGCTTTGGGAATGACACAGAGGCTGCATGGGGCTGATGGCTATTTTTCCCTCACAATAATAGTACCCACGGCAAGGAGAGAAAAGTTACAGCTTCCAAGATCAATTTTATCACAACTAAAGGTATCTGAGAATTATCTTCTTAATATCTCTCAATTAGGTCCAACACAAGAAAATTAGTGTGTTTATAAGGGCACCTCAATACCATCATATAGGTGCATTTCAAAATCTGAGCAGGAACTCATTTTCTAGGCATTTTACCCTAAAATGTCAAGCTAAAAATGGAAAACCAGGTAGAACAATAAACTAAACTTAATAATCAAAGTCAATGCTAGATGAACATGAATGACATTGAACCCACAAATGTTTCTGGCAGCTGCCATTCTTGTTTTTATGATATTGATTTGAGCTTATCAACCTTTGTTTCCTCTTCATTTTCACAGAGGATCCCAATCAATACCTGAATCTAAAATGCTTTCATCAGAACAGATTTCAATTATTGCCTCCTGTACTCTAGTTTTGGTATGTGACTTAAAATATATTAGTTAGAATTTCAAAAAACAAGGGTATTTAACAGTATATTTTAAATGTTCACCAAAATGAGTCCATTCAATAAGTTATCTTGAGTTCACTCTTTCTTCATAAAGAATACATTATAAATTTTCCAAACTCTATCTCCACTTACTTTCTGAAAGAAAAAAAAAAGGGCCCAACAAAGCCAGAAGAACAGAGGAATTCATCCTTTTGCAGAGTGAAGAAAAGTTAGAAGACGTTCCTCACTCAAGAAATTTCCATGAAGGACTAGGAAGAGAGATCAGTGTCCCTTTACCTTGAAATCTCCACTTTCAGGACATTCTAAAGGAAAAGGTAAAAGTTTGTCTTCACCTTAGGGACTGGTGTCTGAAAGAATACACTACATGCTCACAGTTACAGCACCTGTAGATTTATTGTAGCTTATAAATTGTATATATGATAGTTTCTGTATATAAATGTAGCAGGAGATAGGGAAGATAGCAGTATCCTTACACTGAAAAGGGAAAACATACATTTATGAATTACACAGCATTTTTCCTAGATGAGTGATGAGGAACCATTCATGATAGTTAATCTTGATCAACTGAATCAGGCTAAGAAATGCCTCAAGCACATAGACAGTCTCAGCCGTGTCTATGATAGCATTCCCAATAGGGTTTTCCCTGATCTATGGATGAATTCCTTCTGAATAAAGGATCTGATAACGGAGAAAAGAAGCCACTATTACCAGGTGCTTGAGGCTGAAGCTCATGCTACACCTTTCTTGTATTTCCATTTCCTTTACTTTCTGACCTCATAAAAAAAAAGCAGCCTCTACCACACGTACTACTCCCATTATAACACTCTACCTAAGCACAAGGAACCAAGCAGCCATAGACTAAGCCATCTAAAACCATTAACCACAATCAATCCTTCCTCCCTGAAGTAGTTTCTGCTGTGTGGTTTGGTCACATGTGTATATAAGTAACTAATATACCATTATTTTTATGACAAGAAATAAGAACATTAAATATGCCCACAAATGTTCACTTTCCTATACCTAAAACATGATAGTATATTGGAGACTTTTTTCCTCTATCATTTTAAAGAAGTTCAGTATTGTGACATTTATTCAATAAAATCTATAATAAAATCCTAAAGCAACTAATCAGGTTGTTATAGTTTCTACAGTTCAATGGGAAGAGAGCAAATTTTATGTCACTCATTGATATGACTTCTAAACTTTTTATTTAAATTATATTTTCAATGTATTCTATATTATTTTTGTTAAGAAAGCTTCCATGATTTGTAGAAATCAAGAAATAAGCCAGAATATATTGGCAGCTTCCATCACTGGATCCTGAGTCCTACACGTTTCCATCGGCCTGTTGGGTGACACCAGTCTAAGAAAACTGCAATAAATGCAGTAGCCTGAATATTTCAAATACAAAAAGTTTTAGGGATGGAAAACTAGATAGCAGTTAAGTACATTTACTGACCTTCCTGGTAACCCAAGTTCAGTTCCCAGCAGATGACTCACAATCACTTCTAGCTCCAGTGGAAGGTGATCCAAGTCCTTTGGCATCCTGGGGCACCTGCACTCATGTGCACATACTCACAAGCATGCACACAATTCTAAATAATAAAAATAAGTACGTTCTTTATAGATTCTTTGTTTCTTTGTACCCACTGTTAGAAACTTAACAAGATCTTTCAAGGAATGGCATAAATATAAATCTGCATCTGTGATTTGCTGAGCCAGTTTAGAAGTGCCATGATTGTATGAGATCCTTGACACAGGGCTGCATCTCAGTGACTGTGGCCACGCTAGCACCAGCATGATGCTTGGTACACAAAGAACAGTCAGCAAATTTCTGTAGACCTTATTTGTTGCAGAGAGAGCATATGGAGAATCAAAGGCTTAATGAAACAGATGGCTCCATAGACAAGGCTGTATGAGATACTCCAGACATCCTCTCTAACCTACTTCTTAAAAGACAAACTAAGGAGTGTGTCATTTATCCTAGCTGCAGACTGTTTGCATAGCCATGACCACAAATTCTGAGTCATTTTCTTGAAATAACAAGAAAACTGACCAAGACAATAAGAGATTAGGAGACCTTTCTTACTTAAAATCATAGACTGATGTATGTGTCTATGGTTTACATATATATGCATATATAAAATAATAGGCCTCCAAAAACATCAGGCATTATGATTTTGAGCGAGTTTCAGTGTACCCCAAGATGCCACAGCAGTGTTTGGGGGACACTGCAGAAGAAGCTACGCTGACTTTCAAAAGACTTAGCACAGCCCAGTATATACCTAGTCTTAAATTGAATAGGTATGAGTTAACTATTGGGATTTCATAACACTTCATTAGAAAAAGGTGTATTCTGCTACTAAAACCAATGCTTAAATCCATTTGTCTAATTCAACTTTCTATCACCCAAGATGTTTTCAGCAATTAGTGGCAGAACAAAGCAAAAGCCAAATAGATTCCCCATGCAATAATTTCACCTTAAGATAATACTTCTTATGAATCTAGGAAATCAGAAAACTGAGAAGTATAATGCATTGCGTCAGTTGTAGCTTGTTTGCATGTCATGCAACACAGTTGCAAAGATTCACAAATTGCAATATATTTAGAAATGATATTTAGATGGATTTAAATGAAGATACCTAAGCTTCAAAGACTCTGGATGTCTGCTGTATCTGTAGTTAACTGGTAAGTGTCAGAACTAGGTCAACCACCCACTTACTCCATTCACTAAGTACAGAGGCAAGGCTCACTAACAGTCTCATGGGCACCACATCCCACTGTCTCTCCTAACAAGAATAGTAAATGAGATTCAAGTCTTGAGCTCTCTCAGGATTAGCCACCTTAAAAAGTACTCTAAAATAGAAAGGAGTCAATGACCATGAGCAACGTTAAGCTTTGAACTAAGAGAGAGGAATGGAAGCAGCCCTGAAGTCTTTATTATCCATGATTTGAAACATCAAATGTCCAGAATAGAAAGAAGGTGATACATAAAGATTGAAATCCTGAGCTGGAGCATGCTCACCTTCACATTAAGTCCCAGTATCTTCCAATTGAGGTCTGGTAAGCCCAGGAGGGAATCTAAGTCCCCCCACAAAGGTCATATGAACAATAAATCTTCCAGATAGCTCCCTCTTTTCAAAGCTCCCTGCTAAAAACAGAAGAACTTGGGCCTGACTAGAGGAGACCTAATTGTACAGGAAATGGACTTTAGAAAGGAAAATGAATACAAACTCATTTCACTGAGGCACAATCGGATGGCTGTGTTTGGGCTCTGCTGACAAGGGCCAGATCCCACATGCTCATTTGGGGAAGCCAGCGAAGCTCACGGAAACCCTCTGCCCTGCAATTTAGCCCCAGCTGTTCAAGCTGAGGCTGCTCTTTAAAGTGAAGCAAACTGGTGAAAACGCTGAAGTTCAGCAGTTTCACTCTGTTGGGCCAAAGCTGCTGCGGAGTCCCAGCCCGCGGATTCTGTTACTTTGGCCAGATGCTCAAGGCCTCCAGAGCCAGTCTTCATAGAAGGCTCTGTCAAAAGGCAACAGACTACAGGCATCGCGGCTAAGCCAAAATGAAGCTAGCCAGAAAGGCCATCAGGTCTTGTTTTGCCAGCACTAAGTCTGGGCTGTGAAGAACCTTTAGACAGCTCCCAATGCTTATATAATATAATATAATTTTAAAACCAGATTTTAAAGAAAAATAAACTACTTTTATGATGTTGTGGATGAGTGCTTAATTGTTTGGCTGGTGTTGTTTGTTTGTTTGAGGGCTTGTGTATTTTGTTTATATGTTTGTTTTTCTCAGTTATATAGGTTGCATAATTCACTCCAACTACTAACTTTGTACTGGTAGATACAAGCAAATGCAAGAATACAAACAAAATGCAAGAATAATGCAAACTAGCTCTCTATGTCACCTCTGGCCTCTAATTTTTCATGTCATAGTATTGATGTCATACTCCAAATCCCGTCAATTAGTTCATGCTCTTATGGAAGTAGCTTTCCTTTTGGAGGTACTTCAATTCCCGTTGGATTTGGCTCCTTTGTAAAGGTAGGTTCTAAAATATATCCAATGGCTTGGGGCAAATAATTGGACTTCAGCCCTCTTATGTCACTCTGGAATTATTTATAACAGTGTTTATTCTATATTCTACAAAGTAAAATCAGAAGTTGACCAACATAGTCATCATTAGATAGCTCCATTGTCTTTTAAACTGGTGGGGGGCAGCGCTGGGTGTAGTTACAAAAACCCTTGTCAATGGAGCTATATAGATGGTTCCATAATTTCAAAATGCCTGTTATGCATGCCTGAGGACCTGAATTCATATCTCCAGATGCCTTGTGAAGAAGCCAAGTACTCAGATGCAGAGACCCACAAAGAGAGCCCAAAATTAGAGATCTCCTTCAGATCCATTTCCTAGGAGCTCAGGGAACAGCACAGAAGAGGGGGAGGGAGGATTGTAATAACCAGAAGGGGGAAGAACACTTGGAGAACAGGGTCCACAGAATCAACGACGCAGAGCTCATAGGGGTTCATAGAGACTGATGTGGCAGTCACAGAGCTTGCATGGGTCTGCACCAGGTCTTCTGCATATATATTAAAGTTGTTAGTTTGGCGTTCTTGTGGAACTCTGAACATTGAGAGTGGGGTGTCTCTGACTCTTTTGCCTGCCCTTAGGACCCTTTTCCTTCTACAGTGTTGCCTTGTCCAGCCCTGATATGAGGGTTTTTATTAACTTGTTATTCCTATTCAGTCTTCAGTGGATATCCCTGGCAGGTCTGCTCTTTTCTGAAGTAAAACATTGCACTTGGGAAAAAGAATAGGTGCGGCATGGAGCTGAAAAACATGGAGGGAGGGGAAGCTTGTTCCAGATGTATTATATAAGAGAGGAGGAAGAGGAGGAGGAGAAAGAGGGGGAGGAGGAGGACACTGAGTGTCCTCCTGTAACACAGACTCTCAGATGGGGAGCAGACAGGTGGAAATACTTCAAGCTCTCTAGGCAGTTAGCCTATTCAAATTCATGAGTTTCAGGTCCAGTAAGAGACCCTGTCTCAAAAAATAAAAATGAAAACTGTTGTTACCTTGCACCTACCTCTACATAAATGTACATACATGCAAGAACATCCACAACCTTATTCCTACACTTACAAGAACACATACCATACCACAATATCACCAAAAAAGACCTTTATAAGACAAAAGAGAGAGAAATCTGTGTGAGTATCCACCAAGCAGGCTTTACTGGTCATCAATCATTTAGCACAAGAGGACACAGTTTCTCTCTCCCAGACCCTACTACTCAAGCCTCTTGTCCACTTCCTGTCAGTAATTGAAGTGTCTGGAAGATAAAAAGATCCTCACCATGAGATGAAGAAATAATTCCTTTAGAAACATCCATCTTGACAACAACTAAGTGTGTGGACAGCGACTGCAAACACTTTGTGAATCACTAAGAAATGAAAGATCTAATTTCCAGGACTGATTGGAGAGTGGAAGTACCTAGCCTTCCACAACATATAAGTCCTGGTGACTCATTTTTCTTCTTACAGTTCCCAGGTGACAATGTTCTCACAATGGAAGGCTAGATTAAATAAAGATTAACTCTAGTGTCTGAACAGCACTGCCTTTGTGGACATTGTAAGCAGCTATTCATGGAGTGCAAAGACATAAGTAAGCCATTTAGGGCAACAGTTTAGCCCACTGGGCATTACTGCCTTGACATCAGGTGTTAGAAATTCTCACTAGGGACAACAAGCCTCTGTCACATTATTTTTCCCTGGAGGCAAATACCATGTAGAGAAATTCTGTACACCAGAAGGAGCGATATCTGTTTGGAACAGCGGGTTTTCTCTGCTGCACTGTACACACTTTTAGGTAAAGGTGGCTCTCTCTCCTCTCCCTTCAAGTGTTCTTTGCACGTAATAAGACCTCAGATCACAGAGATAAGAAGAACCATAGAACAGGCCTGAAAGAGGGGAAAATAGTCAAACTTTCATGCCTCTTATTGTTTTAAATTTTAAAACTGTGTTAATTTAAAATTACCTAACACATAAAACATGTGCATAGTTTAAAGAGCTATTGTTGGATATACTGAAATCACTGCCTAAATCCAAATCAGATTCTTGCCATTCTCCTAAGAAATACTAATCACATCCCCTAGCCATATCTCAAATACCTCCTTTCTCCCAAACTATAGACTTTTCAAAATATATAGTAATAATTACATTTTCATAATTTTATCACATAAATGCACATTCATAGGCACTATAGTTCAGTATTGTTTATTTTGTCAAACCTGATTTTATTTCCTTTTTCTTTGTTTTGTTATTTGAGACAGGTTCTTCCTATGTAGTCCAGGTCTGCCTTGACTCTGAAACTCTACTATCTCCAATTTCCCAAGTGCTTAGATTATAAATGTATACCATAATGCCAACCTTTTAAACACAGCTTCAGTTACTCCTTCTCCCTTACAATGAATCTGGGGCAGCCGATCTGCAGACTTTCTCACAATCTAGATGTTACAACTGACATGGTTCAATTTGCCTCAGTGCTAGGCCCTCCGGATTAGCTACAGGTCAACCACTGGACCCAGCGGCTCAGAAAGCTCAGCTCTACCTCTTTGCAAAGATGCTAATTCATATTGGATTTCCACCCCAAATAACATGATCTAAATATATTTCTTTTAATATAAGCCATTAATGATATACTTAAAATAGCTAGATCTTGTGATTCATTTGGAGTTTATAAAATATGAGTTTCATTTTATCAATTACTTCCCATTTGTTAATTAAGCATTTTAATTTTTTATAAGAAAAAGGCTTCCTATCATTTACTACTGGCTTTCAGTTGTTATAATTCATAGCAAAAAGATAGGATCAATATTTGATTCCTTTCCTTTATTTATCTCCAAGATAATTAACTGTTTCTCCAGAATTTAATGACGGTAACAAGGGTTTTAACACATTGCTTTTTCTTGATATCCATAAGAGGAGGTTGTTTCTGGAACCTCACGGGTACCAAAATCCATGAACAGACAAGTTTTTTTATACAAAAAAGAAAGAAAATTTGCATATGACCTGTTCATAGCCTAATTCATCTCTAGGTTACATATGATAACTAATATAACATAAATGTTATATAAATAGTTGTTAAATAAATTGCTTAGGAATTGTGACTTCTAAAACCCTTTATTTGTACTGTAGAGACAAAGTTTTTAAAATATTTTCAATCCAAAGTAAGTTGAATCTATTGATACAAAAATCAAAGAGATATTGAGGAACAACTGTACTTGGAATTTATACATTCAAATTGAATTTAGGGTTTGAATCTTTATTTATATAAAAATATAAGGTTTCTTCTTGAGTTTCTCACATGACTCCATAATTATTTAGAGTTTCCTGGGTAAGTGTTTCAACATGATGTTCTGGATTCATCTTATATATTTCCTGTCCTAAGCCTGAAATTAAAGAGTGCTCTAAGAAGCCCAGGGTTCTTTTAGTGGAAACATTATTTCAAAATCACTACCAGCTGAGCTTTATGTGTGCCCTTTGATATGAGGGAATGTGTTATTTTTGTAGGCTTCTCTAGTAAGAGGAAATTATTCACGGGCATATATTTGTACATGTAAAATACATCATGAGTCCCTACCTCAAAACAGAAGAACAGGTCTTTTATTCAATTCTTTAATATCACACTATTTTCTTTCTTCTACACAAAGGTTTTAATGCTAGATTATATATGAACAGAAAACAATCACATAATCACTTACTTATTCTTCCTGGAAATTACATGCTCAACTAAGAGCAATTCTGTTACCACCCGTGCAATTGATAGAAATAGTTTTGAAGCTTTACTTCAATATGATTTCTTGATTGTATCCTCATCTTTACAGCTATTCTTTATCTACACTTTCATATATTGTTTCAAAGCTGCTTTCTCCTTTTTAGCCCATAGCCAAATAGCTACATATTTAGTGCTCACCAGTCATCCTCATGACATTCTTTCTTGTATTACTTTCACTACACAAGGTTCATTGTCTAGCTTCCTCAGGAAACACAGGAACAACATTCTTTGGGTTAGTGGGTGCTGAGAATAATCTGAGCCAGCTATGCTCAAAAGTCATTTTCTTGAGTTACAAAACTCACTGTGTCACATTTCCTTTCTTTGAATTTCTTAAATACATTCATTGCTCCATGTACATCTGGCATAAAGAATTTCCATCAAAAAAGTCTGATAAAAATCTAATTATTTTCCTTATAAATTACTTCTTATTAATATATGCAAATGAGGTCCTTTTTCTTTTACTGGTTTTACTGGAACATATCATGGCTTTTGTTCTTTGGGGTTTTCAGTATGAGGTACATATTTCAATATGTGACTTTTCTATTTCATCAGAATTTTTTCCTTTAATTTTCATTATTAGAATTTTTTCTGTTCTTTTGCTTACTTCTTAAAAAGTTCCAATTATACATAATCTGGGTTCTTTTTGTCAAAATTACTCATTTGTGCATGCTAGTATACCTGCATCAAGGAACTCTTGTAGAATTCAAAGGGCAGCTTTGAGCAGCCAGATTCTTGCTTTTATCATGTGGGACCCAGAAATCAAACTTGGATCATTAGATGTGGTGAAAAGCTGAAGGACCATGATGCCCACCCTGATGTCGAAACTTTTATCCAAAACTTTTTCACATCTCATGTATTTTAATCTTCAAAGCTCTTTCTTTTTTCACCTGTGGTATTTCTTGTAAGGTATTGTCTACTATATTATTCATTCTTGTGTTGATTCTAGTTAGTCTTTTATTTCTGATTGTTTCCTGCCCTTTATACCCTCATTTATGAATTTTTTTCATTTTGACATGGTGAATTTGTGTATTGAGTCCTTTTCCATTATATTTTTACTTATATCTACATAATGGGCAGATTTTATATAATGCCTATTTTCTTCTGATGGCCTTTGAAGGGGAGAAGGCAATGGCATACTTTTGACAGTGCCTACTCAAGGCAATTTGTTTTTTTTCTTCTTCTTCTTCTATATTTATTTTATATTTACCAAAAAAAACAGTAAAATGAATTTAAAATGCTGAAAAGTTAACAATAACTATAAAGAAGATAAAAATCATAAGCATGACTTATCAAGGGTGATAATGCAAATAAGATTGCTACACATATATTTACTTTGTGTTCAGCTTTCCCTCTGAATTTTTTTTCCATCCCTGTATATCCTTATTCAAGGTCCCTTCCCCCTCCCA